>PVKE010052176.1:0-10422 GCA_004027555.1 Craseonycteris thonglongyai | reverse complement strand
CTGGTCAGCCCTGTTTCCTATGCTGGTCAGTTCTTTTTTCAGCTCTCCCATGATGCCTTTCATTTCAAGGAGTTCCTTTTGGTTCTGCTCTAGCTTCTCAATTTTATTGGTAAAGTACTCATTTTGCTCAGAAAATTTCTTGTTGAGGTCATTTAACTGTGTCTGGGTACTTTGCCAGCATTGAGTGAGCTCTCTGAGTCTTTATTATTGCAGCCCTGAATTCTGTTTCACTTAGATTTGATTCCAAGTGTGCAAGGTCCTTTACTAAAGAATGCCCCTCATCTTCTGGAGGGGCTTTGAATTCTGAGGTGTGCATTGTGTTTGATGTGGTTCTTTTTGCTTTACGCATGTGTATGTTTTCCCTCTGGGTGTTTGCCTATCAGATGGGCTTCTCTTTATTTTTTCTTTTGGGCTCAGTTGTGGCAGAAGGAGATTTTGGGAGAGGGTTGGGGGAAGCAGATAGCTTCTGTGTCCTTGGGCACTTCAGTTTACTGTCTTAGCTGTTAGATAGCAGGGTAGTAAAGGTATGGCCAGGGGTGGTGGCATGTGAGTAGGAGCTAGGGTGGGCCTGAAACACAATAGCAGATTCCTCTTTCAGCAGGGGGACTGGTGGTTCAGTGCGGGTGGGGCGCAGGAGTTCCGGTCTTCCTCTCCTCAGCCTGGCTGCCCCTCCTTCAATTGTGTTTTTGAGCCATGCCTGCAGGGCAGCACTTGGATGGGCTGGGGCTTGGCAGAGGCCCCGGTCAGCTGCGCAGTCTCCCATGTAGGCAACGACACCACGGCGTCCCAGTCGGCAGCCCATTTGTGCGCGCTCGCAGGCAGCAGCACCCCAGTGGCCTGGTGGGCAGGAAGCCGAAAGCCCAGTTGCGCGCTTGAGAGCAGGCAGCAGTGCTGCAGCGGCTTGGTGAGCGGGGCGCCGAAGCCCGGTTGCACGCTGGGAAGCAGGCAGCGGTGCTGCGGCGGCCCGGTGGGTGGGGCGCCACAAGCTCAGTTATGCGCTTGCACACGGGCAGCGGCGTCGCGTAGGCCTGGTGGGCGGGGTGCCGAAAGCCCGGGTGCATGCACGCAGTGGTGCCGCAGCGGCCCGGTGAGTGGGGCACCGAAAGCCCAGTTGCGTGCTGGCAAGGAGGCAGCGGCGCCACGGCAGCCTGGTGGGTGGAGCACTGAAAACCTGGATGTGCGCACGCAGCGGTCCCGCAGCGGCCCGGTAGTTGGGTCGCCGAAAGCCTTGTGCACACAGGTAGCAGCTCGGTTGGCAGCCACTCTAGGCCTGCGGCTCTGCTGAGACCGCCGGATTCACTCTAAGCACGTCCAATGCAGCTATGCCCACTCAAGCCCCAGCCCTCACTCCAAGAGCCCTGTCTTCAGAAGGCGCTCCCTCACAGTCAATCTCCTCCATAAATCAGGGGTGCTGAGCTGTTGTGGGCTGGTGCCCTGTCTCACCCCGCCTGCCGGGACGTGCAGCCGCCCTGCTCCACAGTCCCTGTTCCACTTTAGGCTCCGTGATCTGATTAGGGCACTGTTTGCTGTCCCTTGAGTTTGATGTTAAATTGTCCAGTCTTGTGGGGCTTCCACGCTCTCTAGGTCTCAGTTTCCAGCCCGCCCTCGATCCAGCTCCTCTTTGACTGTAGTCTCCCAATCCCCCTTTGTTTTTGCCAGCCCCGGGCTGCACTCCGAGTCTCTGTCCCTGAACCGCTGCTTCCCCTTCCCTCTTTCACTCTCCCCTTTTTTCTCTAACCTTTGGGTGTTGTTCTGCATTGTGTGTTTCTCTTAGTTGAGGTTGCTTCTCAGGGTTTCCCTGTGGATTCCCCTCTGTTCATAAGTCCCTTCCCAGGCAGATATCGGCGTTCTCCTCTCATGCCGCCATCTTCCCCCCCCCTCCAACTCCTTCTATGAGGCCAACATTACCCTAATACCAAAGCCTGGTGAGGACAACACAATAAAAGAAAACTATAGACTAGTATCTCTAATAGAACACTGATGCAAAAATCCTAAACAAAATATTAGCAAATGCATTAAAAAAATTATGCATCACAATCAAGTGGGACTCATCCCAGGGGCACAAACATGGTTCATCATATGTAAATCAATCAATGTGATACACCACATAAATAAACTAAAAGAAAAAAACCATATGATTATATCAATTGATACAGAAAAAGCATTTGACAAGACACAACATCCACTTATGATCAAAACACTTAATAAAATGGGTATAGAAGAAAAAAGTACATCACCATAATGAAGGCCATATATGGCAAACCCTAGCAAATATCATACTGAATGGGGAAAAACTGAAACCTTTTCTCCTAAAGTTAGAAACAGAACAGGGCTGTCCCTTGTCACCACTGCTATTCAACATAGTGCTGAAAGTTCTAGCCAGAGCCATCAGGCAAGAAAAAGAAATGAAAGGCATCCAAATTGGGAATGAAGAAGTTAAACTGTTACTTTTTGCAGATGACGTGATCCTTTACGTAGAAAACCACAAAGACTCCACCAGAAAACTATGAGGAAACTATTAGAAATAATAAGCAAATACAGTAAATTTGCAGAATACAAAATCAATGTAAAAAATTCATAACATTTTTATATACAAACAAAACTTCAGAAAAATAAATAAGAAAAACAATACCTTTTGCAATCACAACAAAAAGAATAAAATACTTTGGAATAAACTTACCAAAGAACACAAAGGACTTATACAAGAAAAACTGGGAAAGCTGGGATGGCTCAGTGGGCTAAGTGCTCGCTTTGAAGCCCCAGGGACCGAGGATCAAATCCCGGCCCCGGCCCATGCGAACCCACATGCTGAACTGGGGTGTGCCCCCAGTTCAGTTCTTGCTGGGACCTATGTGGGAGGCTCCCAGCCCAGTTCCTGCCCTGCGCAGCCCTGTGCCCACCTGTGGAGTGAAACTATAAGGAAAACTAATGCTGTCAACTATGGAGACTGCTCTGGGCCCTCCCCCTTCTCTCTGTCTCTCTCTGTCTCTGTTTCTCTCTGTCAAAAATCAATAAAATAAATCTTAAAAAAAAAAAGAAAAAGAAAAACTACAAGACACTATTAAAAGAAATGGAAGAAAACACAAAGAAATAGAAAGATATTTTTTGTACATGGACTAGACGAATCAACATAGTTAAAAATGGCAATATTACCCAAAGCAATATACAGATTTATGCAACTCCCAGAGACAGTCTTTCAAGAAATAGAAAAATTATCAGATTTGTATGGAACCACAAAGACACTGAATCACCAAAGCAATCCTACAAAAAAAAAGAATAAGGCTGGAGGCATCACACTCCCCGATTTCAGTCTATACTACAAAGCATCTATAATCAAAACAGCTTAGTATTGGCAGAAAAAACAGACATACATACCAATGGAACAGAATTGAAAACTCAGAAGTAAACCCACAAATGTATGGACAGATAATTTTTGACAAAGAAGTGAAAAATATACAGTGGAAAAAAGAAAGCCTCTTCTGTAAATGATGCTGGGAAAATTGGAAAGTCTCATGCAAAAGAATGAATCTGGACTGTGAACTCTCACCATATACCAAAATTAACTCAAAATATATCAAGACCTCCATATAAGACCTAAAACAATAAACTGCATAGAAGAAAACATTGGTACTAAACTCATAGACGTTGGGTTCAAAGAGGACTTTATGAACTTGACCTCAAAGGCAAGGGAAGTAAAAGCAAAAAAAAACAAAAACAAAAACAAACAAATAAAAAATGAATGGGACTATATCAAACTAAAAGGCTTCTGCACAGCAAAGGAAACCATCAACAAAGTAAAAAGGAAACCAACCAAATGGGAGGAAATATTTACAAACAATGCCTCTGATAAGGGGCTAATATCTAAAATATATAAAGAACTCATACAACTCAATCAGAAACAAAACAAAACAAATTCAATTTGAATAATGGGCAGAAGACCTGAAGAGACACTTCTCCCATGAAGACATACAAATGGGCAACAGACATATAAAAAAATTATCCACTTCACTAGCTGTTAGGAAAATTTAAATTAAAAGCACAGTTAAATACCACTTCATACCTGTGAGAATGGCTATAATCAAGACAAGAAATAACAAGTGCTGGGGAGGCTGTGGAGGTAAAACAAAAACACCCCAAAAACCCTCATCCACTGCTAGTGGGAATGTAAATTGGTACAACCACTATGGAAAGCAGTATAGAGGTTCCTCAAAAAAATTAAGAATAGAGTTACCATATAACCCAGCAATCCCTCCCCTGGGTATTTACCCCCAAAACTTGAAAACCTAGGGGAAGCTGGGGTGGCTCAGTGGGTTAGGTGCTCACTTTGCAGCTCTGGGGACCAAGGATCGAATCCCGGCCCTGACCCGTATGGACCCATATGCTGAACTGGGGAGTGCCCCCAGTTCAGTTCTCACCAAGGTGAGACCCCGGCCCAGTTCCTGCCCTGTGCAGCCCCATGCCCACCTGTGGAATGAAACTATGTGGAAAAACCAGTGATGAGCAACTATGGAGACTGTTCTGGGCCGTCCCCCTTCTCTCTGTCTCTGACTCTGTATCTCTCTCTCTCTCTCTCTGTCAAAAACAATAAATAAATCTTTAAAAAAAAAAAAGACTTGAAAACCTTAGGCAATGTTCATCACAGCACTGTTCACAGTAGCCAAGTCATAGGAACAACCAAAGTGTCCTTTGATAGATGACTGGATAAAAAGTTGTGGTACATTTACACAATAGAATATTACTCAGCAATAAAAAAAGATAAAATATTGACATTTGCAAAAACATGGACAGAACTTGAGATTATCATGTTAAGCGAGAAAAGTCAGACTGAAAAAATCAAAACCATATTACTTTACTTATGTGTGAAATACAAAACTTAAAGTAACAAAGAAACAAAAACTAATAGACACAGTCCATAGTTTAGTCATTACCTGAGGGTAAGGTGGGAAGGGGTTAGGGGTAGAAGGAGGGAGCATCAAATAAATGGTGATGGAAAGATACCTGACTCTGGGTGATGAGCACATAATGCAATACATAGACAATATAATGTAGAATTATGCACCTAGAACCTATGTAATTATTACCAACCTGTGTCACCCAGTACATTTAACAATTAATAATAAAAGAAAAGACTGAACTAGGAAGAAAGAAAATCTTCACTGACAAATTACCACCAATGAAATTGAAGTAATAAAAAACAAAACTCCCAACAAAAGCCCAGGAGAAGACAGCATCAAAGGGTAATCCTACCAAATATTTAAAGAAGAATTAGTATCTATCCTTCTCAAACTATTCCAAAAACATGAAGAATAAACACCTCAAAACTTATTTTATGAGACCATTATTACCCTGATACCAAAACCAGAAAGCAACACCACAAAAAAAGAGAGTTTTAGGCCAATATACCAGATGATTATGGATGCAAAATCTCAACAAAATAGTAGCAAAACAAATTCAATAATACATTTAAAAAAGTTATGCACCATGATCAAATGTTATTTATACCATGAAGGATGGTTCAATACCTGTAAAACAAAGTGATACGCCACATCAACAAAACTAAGGATAAAAATTATCTGATAATCTCAGTAGATGCAGAAAAAGGCATTTGACAAAATTCAACATCTTTTTCTGATAAGAACTCTCAATTAGGGATGCCAGAATAACTCAACAGGTTGAGCGCTTGCCTTGTAACCACGAGTTCTGGGGATCGAATCCCAGCCCCGGGCCATGCAAGTCCATATGATGAACTGTGGCCACCATGATGGCAGTGAAAAAGTTCTTACCTTCCAAGTGGGAGTCCTCCAGTTTGGTTCCCGCCTTGTGTGGTCCCACATCTACCTGTGTGGAATGAAACTATGTCACAAGTTATGTTCAACTATGGAGACTGCTCTGGGTCTTCCCCATTTCTCTCTCTCTCTCTCTCTCTCTCTCTCTCTCTCTCTCTCTCTCTCTCTCTCTCTCTCTCTCCTCTCCTCTCCCTTCTCTCAAAATAATAAAATAAATCTTAAAAAAAAAAAAACACTCTCAATTAAGTGTGTATAAAAGGATCTAACTTTAACAAGATAAAGCTATATAATATAAGCCCACAGCTAACATCATAGTCAATGGTGAAAAGTTGAAAGTTTTTCCTCTAAAATCAGGAACAAAACAAGGATGCCTCTTCTCACCACTATTGTTTAATATAATTTTGGCAGTCCTAGCTATAACAATCAGACAAGAAAAAGGAATAAAAGGCATACAAATAGGAAAGGAAGAAATAAAATTGTCACTCTTTGCAGACACCATGACACTTATTTTATATAGATATAAAACCCTAAGATCACTCAATTATAGGCATCTATGGCTTTTATAATGTGTTTAAATCCTTTCTAAGGATAGGATAAAGGAGTTGTTTTTCCTTCTTAACACATAGTATTTACCTCTTATGTGGAACAGTTGTGGAAATTTAATATTCTCAAACAAAGAAAACGTTTTGAAAGCAACAAGAGAAAAATGAGCATTTGAATGACTGGATTTTTCATTAGAAACTATTGATACTAGAAAGGATTGTAAAATATCTTGAAAATGCTGAAAGAAAAACTTGTAAACTCTGAAATGTATATGAAGAAAAAGTACCATTCAGAAATGAGATAAAGACATGTTAGGGAAGGCAAACTAAGAGCTTTTGTTGTCAGCACACCTACGCTTAAAATGCTAAAGGCGGCTCTTTAGGCTGAAAGGAACGTCAGGCTTCAGGATTGAAGGAAGAACAATAGAAATAGTAAATATGTAAGTAAAAGTATAAATATAATAAAATGTTTTCTTCTATTAAGTTTTAAAAAATATGCCTGATGGTTAAAATAAAAAAATTATAATTCTGTACAGTAGTATTATCAATATACATGGGTGTAATAAATATGACAACTATGACATAAAGGGGGAGGGTAAAGAGACATATGTTTGTAAGCCTTTTTCATTTTACTTGAATTTGCAAAATATTAACTCTAATGTGTGTGAAATTTTAGATAAGTATATTATAATCCCTAGAGTTGTCACTAAAAAGCCAATAGATAAAAAGCAAAATAAAAATATTCCAATAATCCAAAAAGGGCAAGATTATTGGGGAAGCCGAGATGGCTCAGTGGGTTAAGCGCTCAGTTTGCAGCGCCGGGGAACAAGGATTGAATCCCGGCCCTGGCCCGTGCGGAACCATGTGCTGAACTGGGAGCTCCCCCAGTTCGGTTCTCTCTCTGTCTCTGTCTCTGTATCTCTCTCTCTCTCTCTCTCTCTCTGTCAAAATAAATATATAAATAAAAATATACAAAAAGGGCAAGAGAGGAGACATAGAGAAAAAAGAGCCAAAGTAACTGATGGGAAAATAAAAAATAAAGCAGCAGACCTAAATACAACCAAATCAATAATTACATGTAATGTAAGTGGTCTAAATACACCAATTAAAAAAATACCAAATTGAATTAAAAAAAACAGGCCCAATATATGCTGTGAATAAGAAACCCATCTTAAATATAATTAAATATGAGGTTTAAAAGTAAAAGGAAGACAAACATACATGCAACTACTAGTCAGAAGAAACCTGGAGTTAATATAAATATCTAAAAATTTAGAAAATATTTCTTAATATTAATATTAGACTAAGTAGACTTCAGAATAAGGAAAATTAGCAGAATCTTACATAAGGATAAAAGGGTCAATTCACCATGATATAACAATCCAAAATCAGAGTGTCAAAGAACATGAAGCATAACTGATAGAACTGAAAGGACAAGTAGGCATATCAAAATTCCTGCCAAGAGACTTCAACCCTTCTCTCATAGTTAACTATAGAATATGAGACAAAAACAGTAGGAGATCTGAACAACACTATCAGCCAGTTGACCTAATTCACATTTGTAGAAAACTCACACACCAACAGCAGAATACATATTCTTCTCCAGTGCACATGGAACCAATACCCTGGGCCATAAATGAACCTTTATTTAAAAGAATTGCAAATGTACAAAGTGTATTCTCTTCAAAATATAAATAAAATAGAAACCACTAATGGAACAATATCTGAAAGATTCACAGTTTTTGGAAATTAAACAATATACTTCTAAATAACCTGTAATCCATAAGCCTCAAGGAAAATAAATATTTCCGATTTGGCCTCTTTTTCCTTAGCCTCTTTTTCTCTTGAGTCATCTGTCTTTTCCTTATTGTCTGGTAGAGGTTCTATGAGTATGTATTCTATACATGAGTCCTCAGTGGATAAGCATCTCCCACTCTGGGCTTTGTCTCACAATTTTAAGTTGTCATTTTTTGAACAGGCATTCTTAACTTTAGATATTGTCACCTAGAATTTATTTTTTTGTACAATGTGGTGTAGTGGGACAATTTAAATTTTCCTTGTACTAACACAATTGTTCTGGCAGCGTTACTTGAAAAGAGAGTCCTTTCCATGACATTACCAGAATATCTCAAGTGTCCCTTCAATGGATCTGTTTTCAGCCTCTATTGCATGCCATTGTTGTATGTTTAAACCATATGCCAACACCACACTGACTTATTGTAACAGATCTATAGCAAGTTTTAATTTGATGCATTTTCTCAAATTATTCTTAATGAGGTCTTGGCTATTCATTGCTCTTTATATTTTCATATACATTCTTTAAATCAGTTTTCCAAATTTTATTAAAAAATTAGTTGAGGGAAAGCTGGGATGGCTCAGTGGGTAAAGCGCTCACTTTGAAGCCCCGAGGACCGAGGATCGAATCCCGGCCCCGGCCCATGTGGACCCACATGCTGAACTGGGGTGTGCCCCCAGTTCAGTTCTTGCCGGGGCCTATGTGGGAGGCTGCCGGCCCAGTTCCTGCCCTGCGCAGCACTGTGCCCGCCTGTGGAGCAAAACTATACGGAAAACTAATGTCAACTATGAAGACTGTTCTGGGCTCTCCCCCTTCTCTCTGTCTCTCTCTGTCTCTGTTTCTCTCTGTCAAAAATCAATAAAATAAATCTTAAAAAAAAAAATTAGTTGAGATTTTGATTGAGATTGCAATGAATGTGTGATTAATTTTAGGAGAACTAATGTTTATATTCTTGCATCTTGCATTATACAAACCATGACAAAGCTACATCTGTTCGGTCTTTAGGAACTTTCAGTGAAGTATTATAGTTTCTCCTGCAAAGTTCTTGTACAGTTTTTTTACATTATCCCTAGGCATTTGTGGTTTTCAGCTTCTATAAATTATATATACCTTTTAAAATTTTTATTTTTTAATACATGTTATTTACAGATATTATTTTTATATCTCTTGTATTCAGCAATTTTGTTAAAAACACCTATTACCTTACATAGTTTATCTGTAGATTCTTTTGGATTTTTTTACACTCAAAAACTATATATCTGAAAATAAAGACTGAACCACTTTGTACTTTTTAGTTCTTATTCATTTATTTCTTTTAATGTCTTTAATTTTTTTTTTTTTTTTAACTGTGGTTGAAAACACATAACGCAGGGGAGGCCAGGATAGCTCAGTGGTTGAGTGCTTGCCTTGCAATCCCTAGGTCTGGGGTTCAATTCCCACCTCTGGCCCACGTAAACCCATATACTGAACTGCGGCACAACTGGAAACTGCCCAAATTGTGTGGCAGCAAAGGTTCTTGCCTCCCATTTAGGAGGCCCCTGATTCAGTTTCCACCCCACATGATCCCACATCCACCTGTGTGGACTGAAACCATGTCACAACTAATGATGAACAACTCTTGAGACTGCTCTGGGCCCTCTACCCTTCTCTCTCTCTCATCTTCTCTAAACAATAAAAATAAATTTTATGAAAATACACATAACACAAAATGTACTATCTTAATCATTTTTTAAATTGAAATCACATTACTGTTTTTGCTTAGAGTCAACTTTTGTGTTTGCATCCCCCAAAAATATAGTTTAAGTTTGCCTGTTTTTATTTAATTATAGTTGGCATACAATATGATACTAGTTTCCATTTATATACTTTACAATGTGATCACCACACTAAGTCTAGTAACCATCTGTTGCCATGTAAAGTTATCGTCACAGTACTATTGACTATATTCTTCACCTTTTTTCTCCATCGTTCCCCCCTTCTGGCAACCATCAATTTGATCACCATTTCTGTGTCTATTTTGTTTTGTTTTGTTTTAGATTCCACATATAAGTGAAATCATATGGTGTTTGTCATTCTGTCTGACTTATTTCACCTAGCATAGGTCATCCATGTTGTAAGTGGAAAGATTTCAATTTTAAAATTTAAGTATATAATTCAGTAGCATTGAGTATATCTACACTGTTGTACAAGCAATCTTTTTTGCTTTGTTTTTAAAGATTTATTTTTATTGGTTTTTTTGACAGAGAGAGACAGACAGACAGAGAGAGACAGAGAGAAGGGGGAGGGCCCAGAGCAGTCT
>PVKE010052175.1:0-10418 GCA_004027555.1 Craseonycteris thonglongyai | reverse complement strand
GGGAGAGGGAGAGGGAGAGGGAGAGAGCGCGAGTGGGGCAGGCGAGAGCGAGCGGGCAGGCGAGAGCGAGCGGGGCAGGCGAGAGCGAGCGGGCAGGCGAGAGCGAGCGGGCAGGCGAGAGCGTGAGCGCGCGCAGGCCTACAGCTGTCTCTACAGTTGTACATCGTTAGTTGACATAGTTTCACTCCACACAGGTGGATGTGGGGCCGCTCAGGAAAGGAACTGAACTGGAGGCCTCCTGCATGGAAGGCAAGAACCTTTGCTGCTGAGCCATCACAGCGGTTAGCAGTTGTGCAGTAGTTTAGCATATGGGTTTGCATGGGCCAGGGCTGGGATCCCCAGACCTCGCAGTTGCCAGGCAAGAGCTCAACAGGTGGCTATCCCAGCATCCCAATGCTATGTTTTAATATGGCTCTTTATGCCAGGTATTCAAAAAATATAGAACATTTCAGTATTTTATATACATTTTTCAAGTGTACTTTTTAAATGTATTGGCCCTACTCACAATTCTACTCGTTTGCTTATCAAAATAAAATTGCTTTCTATCTCAAAAAGAACTTATTTTCCGGCGTATAAGACGACCGGGCGTATAAGACGACCCCCTAATTTTACAGTTAAAACATAGGTTTAGGCCTATATTCGCTGTATAAGACTACCCCCCACTTCCAAGGCTGTAGTCTTATACAGTGAATATAGGCCTAAACCTATGTTTTAACTGTAAAATTAGGGGGTCGTCTTATACGCCCGGTCGTCTTATACGCCGGAAAATACGGTAAATGGTAAACTTGTCATACTAAAAAAATTTAAAATCAAATAATGAGCTACTATTTTTTAACTCTCTAGTAAAGACTTGAAAGACAAATAATCTTTAGTGTTAAGAAAGAAGAAATTTCATATACTATTTATGGGAGCATAAATTGGCATAACCTTTTTTGGATGATAGTATGGCTCAATCTATTATTAGCTTAAAATGTGTAGATTGTTCGATTCAGCAATTCTACTTCTAGATATTTACTTTACTGGTACACCCCCAATAAGAATAAAAGGATGTACCGGTATGTATAAGCCAACAATCTAAATGTCCACCCAATTTAAATGTCCAACAATATTACAAATACATAATATTAAATTATGGAGCCTTGAGAAAAAATGACATTGATCTATATGAATGACATAGGAAGATTTATATAAGAGAGGGAATGAGTGATTAGCATTCAGGGTGTGTGTATGTATGTTTTAAGTACATATAAAAATATATACTATATGCACAGAAAAATGTCCGAAAGGTTATATGTATTAACAAATTTAAACTAGTAATTACTTAAGGGAGTATTAAGAGGGCAAATGACAGCTAGAAAGACAGGTAGAAGACTTTACTTTTCAAACTTCTATGTTTATTTTAACAACAATACCAAAGGAAACACTAGATCTAAAATAAACACTGCTAATGTTTTTATACTTATACCAAGAATCTAGGCCAAAGCTCATTCCTCTCAGAGGGGCCAGATAAACACTCATTTCTCTCAGGAGTAATTCCTCTGTCAGGGCTGGCTGCTATTCCTACCACATTGAAAGGGTCCTGGGAAATAGTCAATCCCTTGCCTATTAGCTTATTTGTATAAAATTTCCTCAAAACGACCACAGATTCAGGCTATGGCTGACTCTTCCCACTACTTATTTCCACCATACTTTAAGGAATGGGTAAAAACCTCAAATGCTTAAAAGAAGCAGACAGGCAAAGTAATGAATGAAGTGGGTTATGTGTGAGGGAGAGAACATACTCTTCTGAAGGAAGCAATGTCTTTGGGCAATTGTTCCAAATTGACTACCTTTCCTTGGGGCAGAAATAAGAAGAGAACCTAAACTTACTTCACATGTAATAATAAAGTTTCCATGTTTGTAACAGAAACATAAGAGAATAATCAAATAATCTCTAAGCAAAAAAGGACTTTAACAAGGAATGTGTAGACTTACATATATATATTCTGGCCCATTCTGCACTATGTGATCTAGTGCTATTTTTGGGTTTGGATACAGAGACTTTAGTGAACTCTGCTTAAGAACATGGACTATCTTAATTTCACCCACTTAAAATGAGAAGGGGAAAAAAAAAAAATCATTTCATAATGACATCAGAGCCACCCAGAATCCTAATAAAGAATTTTCCTTAGGATTTCCCAAAGCAGGCTGAGTTGCTGTTATTCAACTCTGAATAATTAAACCAGAAGGGAATTTAATTTAGGTTCAGTATTGCAAAATCTTTTGCTTATTCAAGATAGCTAAAAATACAGACTTTTTCCTCTGGAGATTACAAATGCAGTCTTTAACTTCAAATACGACTTTAAAGCTAACCCAACAACCCTATGTTTAGATAGTTTCCTACTATAAGGAATGCTTCTTAAGGAAGAGCCTATACCTTACCTTTACAACCCTCCCCCCCCCACACACACAATGCCCCTTGCTTAGATAGCACACATACATTCTATAAAGTTACTTAAATTAACCAGTTAAGAAGATCTGCAAGTATCTTGAAGTCAGGTAAAACTGAAGTTAAGGCCCAAAAAATGACAAACACAAACATTCCACTAAATTGTTAAATCACCATCATCTTTCCCACAATTTAGCCAAAGCAGTTAAAATATTCAAATTATTTAAAAGAGAAGCTACATGCAATTAGTTTACATACTATTCTGAAAGCTATTTAGAATACTACCCAACAGCATACCAAAAATTTAAGATCGACAACAATGGCCCCTCACTATCTAAGAGAAAGGGAAGCCAAAGACATTCTAATATTACTTAAAAGTTTCTTTATTTTTTTAAAAATAATTACCAACAAAAGAAAACATACTCACCTCTTCGATTAACTTTTCATTTGGTGATGACGTACAAAGACAGACAAGGTAAGTTTGCTTAAAACTACCTTTTGTACCAATCTCTGGATGGTCAGAACACAGCTTTGCTAGAGCAGTTGCTTGACTTAACTGATTTGTTTTGATTAGATGTTTAATTCTCATATCCAACAAGATGGGACCCTCAAAAGCTAAAAATTCATTCACTTTAAAAAATAAGACATAATTGATTATTAACATTTGGTCATGGTTCATTTGCAATAAAATACTTATGAAGAATATTTTTTTTAAGCACAAGAACTAGAACTTTTTTTTGTGGTAATTATCTATTAGTTAGGCTATCATAAAATACTTGACTTTATAAGTAAAAGGAGATTAACAGCTAACGTTTTAAAGTAGCACTAAATATTTTTGCCCCCTGAAAGTACCATTTAGAATGGGGTGAATTAACTTCTTGATGGTAAAAATAATTTCATGTTAAATTTTAATAGTCAATGCTATTAAAATTATACTTATCTCCCCTGCCCCCCCCCCCCCCCCCCCCCCCCCCCCCCCCCGCAGCATTTATTCTTGAATACCAGGGGTTAGCATCCCTAGAAGTTTGCAGTGTTAGGGCATTACACACTTATAAAGACAATCACAAAAGGATATCCAAATATGTTTCAATACTGATCATGTATTTTTCATTTGATATTGCTTTAATAGATGTTTTAGAACGAATAAAAATATACAGATAAATAAAAGGGAGGAGTCTGCTTAAACTTCTAAGGGTTTGTGCTATTTTAAAAACATCAATGAATAAATCTCAATATTTGTTAAAGCCCCATTTATGCATAGTAAAGTTTTATTATGTTCAAATCTTTTAATTTCCTAGTACTGGTTTGAGCAGCTACCAATTTTTTTCTTCAAATTTTGTTACAACATTTCCCTAAGTTTTCTTTACCCAGATGAAAACCATGTTGAAAAATTTACTTGGTGGTGGCTAGCTTGAAACCTCTGAAAGGCTTTCAGTAGTAAAATTAAAATGCCCAACAATAAAACACACTATTTCAATACTTGTGAACAGACTGGAAGATATGTCTAGTATGTAATTTGCGGACTAGAAGATGAAGAATGAGAAATGTTTTTTCCTTCTTTAAATATCATTTGCTACCTACTAATATCTATAAGATAGTATGATCTTGGCTCCTCAGTATTAAAACCATGAGCATGTAAGCATTTTAACACCAGACCCCAAACTTCAACCTTTTTCTTGAAATCTAGACCTTTTTAAGCTGCTACTCTCTATTCTTTAAACTAAACCCCTCAAAATATAAAGACTGAACAGATAAACTTTATAAATGCATAACTCTGTGGTGCCTCTAAGTATATGTCTTACTTATACAGGGTATTACTTTTCTTTTTTTAATATCATATGGTCCTATTAGGTCAATTATATTGCACATATCTTTTCACAGTCAGTTCACTGTCAAAGCAAAATGTGTAAAGATTTTAAATGAAAACTTTAAGAAAAATAAAGTTATTCTAGCTATAACTAAATCACAGACTTGAAAACACATCTTGTTTCCTAATACAATAAATCTCTCAAAAGAAAACTCTAGGGGAAGCCGGGATGGCTCAGTGGGTTAAGCGCTCACTTTGCAGCCCTGGGCCAGCCTGTGCGGAACCATATGCTGAGCTGGGAGCTCCCCCAGTTCAGTTCTCTCTCTGTCTCTGTCTCTCTCTCTGTCAAAAATAAAAATAAATAAATAAAAATATATTTAAAAAGAAAACTCTAGTGGTACACAGTAGGGGAATTATTTCAAATACTCCTACAAAAACTCATAATCAAACTCTAATACCATAAAAAAAAATTATTTAGGGTACGGATGGCTCAGTGGGTTAAGCACTCACTTTGCAGCCCTGGGGACTGAGGATCGAATCCCGGCCCCGGCCCGTGTAGACCCATATGCTGAACTGGGGGGTGCCCCCAGTGCAATTCTCACCAGGTTGAAGACCCTGGCCCAGTTCCTGCCCTGTGCAGTCCCGCACCCACCTGTGGAATGAAACTATGTGGAAAAACAAATAATGTGCAACTATGGAGACTGTTCTGGGCCCTCCCCTTTCTCTCTCTGTCTCTGTATCTCTCTGTCAAACACAATAAAAATAAATCTTTAAAAAAAAATTATTTAAATGTGGCAATTGTTTAACAAAACTAACATAAATCTTACTAGGAGAATCTCAAATAGTCTCTAAAATCTCAAATGGTGTATAAATTAGAATGACAACTTGTGCAAAATACTTTGTGCTAACTAACTTAATGTATGGGAGAATATATGTTAATATTATAAAATTCAAAAGCATAGTTGTATGTGTTTTTAAACATGGGAAACTACTGCCATACTCAGGGCTAAACTGTTTTCAAAGAAATACAGAATATTAAAGCAAAAGGGTTTAGAGATCATTTTCCAGTTCCATCAGTTGGCAGATGAGTAAACTGAGGCTCACAAAAGGCAAGTGACTTCCAAGGTTCATAAAGCCAACTAGTTAATGACAGAACCAGGACCAGAATAGAATAATAGAGTCTTTTGATTTCCCACTTTATATAGTAGTAAGATGAAAATAAAACATCTCATTTGACTGTGTCTACCAAATAGAATGGCACTTTAGAGCAGTAAAGAGCTGTGAATATTAGTTTTTAAAGGAAAAAAATTATGTGTTTTGAAGTTGATGATTCAAATGGATCAAACATAGATTACATTCTAATGCTCAATTCAGAACCTATTGAAAGCTCATTTCCCCCCTTCTCCCCCATTCCCTTTGCCCACTTATCTGACACTGCTTTCCTTTTTCCCGTTCTTCTGTATCTTTCTCTACCTCTTGCCAATCCAGAACATGTTTTTCCTTACAGAGTTATAAGATCATATCAAAGATCACCTCTTTTAGAACTTATGAAAAAAGCTCTACATTTATTCTCCAGTAACTAGTCACATCAAATTTTTCTCTCTACCTGGCTTTTCCCATTCCCATCCTGTAAAAATAAAAATATTGTAAATTTTACTTGTATGTAGCCTTTTAATATATTTTCTCTATTTATGGACCTAATAATATTCAGCCAATTCAATTAAGAAATAATGGCCTTCTTCCTATAAACTGCCACTTACATAATATTAAAAAATAAATTAATAATAGTTCCTACATTAAAGATGGGAAACATACATTATGAGTTATTTTTTTATGACAAATTATATAAATATTAACTGAACATGCACTATGCACCAAACCTTAGATTAGGTCTTGGATTGCCCCCAAAGTGGAGTCCATTTTTTTATTGGGTGTATATTTCCATGCCCAGATTCACGTTCAATTTTCTTTTCAGGGATCTCTGACTAGCTGTTTCACAAGCATCTCAAACTCTGCATACAAAAATCTCTATACCACACTATGCATTATCCCACTTTGTTGCGCTCAAGCCAGAAACCCAAGAGTTGGCCTTAAAAATGCTCTCTTCTGACTCCTTTTCACTCAATCCATCATCTAATTCTCTAAGTTCTAACTCCTAAATACCCAATCCATCATCTAATTCTCTTACTTCTAACTACTATATACCCGATCCCATTCATTTTTTTCTATCTCTACACCTAGCATTTGACCCCTCCTCCCAACCCAAATCATTCTCATCCATTCTGACTCTTTTCATCATATCTCCCAGGTTGTTATGTTTTCAAAGCAACGATTTGATTATCTTCTCGTTTAAAACCCTTCATGGTTTCCCTGTACCTTCAAAAGGTCAATTACAAAATTCTACACATGGCCTACATGAATCTGCATCACCAATTTCTTTTTAAAAAATACAATTTGTATTCTCGCTTAAAAACAATTCATGGGATTTGGCAAGAAGAAGTAAGACATCGAAATCAGAAAGGAAGAAGTAAAATGACATGATTGCAGATGACACCTTATGTAGAAAACCCTAAAGTTTCCACAAAAGAACTATTGGAATAAACAAATTTAGCAAAGTTGCAGAATACAAAAAGCAAAACACCAAAATAAGTTGCTTTTTAATATACTAACAATGAACAGTCTAAACAGAAAGTTAAAGAAAAATTTCATTTACAATAGCAACAAAAAGAATAAAATACTTAGGAATAAACCTAAGTCAGAAGGTGAAAGACTTGCACAGTGGAACTTACAAAACATTGCAAAAAAAAATTAATTAATTAAAGAAGACATGGTACATAGGAAGATAACCCATGGTCATGGATTAGAAGACTTAATATTGTTAATATGTATAACTATTCAAAGCAATCTACAGGGATTCAATATAATCCCTACAAAATCACAATGGCATTTTTTGCAGAGATAGAAAAATTTATTCTAAAATTCATATGGAAACTCAGGGACTTCAAATAGCCAAAACAATTTTGAAAAAGGATAGAGGTCTCACACTTAAAACTACAGTAATTAAAATAGTGAGGTAATGGTATAAATACATATAGACAATGCAATAAAATAGAAAGCCTAGAAATAAATCCTCACATATAGTTAAATGGTCTCCAACAAAGATGCCAAGATCATGCAATGGAAAAAAGGACAGTCTTTTCAGCAAATAGTGCTGGAAAAAGTATGTGTCCACATGCAAAAGAATAAAGTTATACTCTTATCTTATGCCATATATAAAATTAATTCAAAATGAATTAAAGACCTAAATGCAAGACCTAAAAAGTACTAAACTCCTAGAAGAAAACAAAGGGAAAAGGCATTAGACTTAGAAATGATTTATTGGACATAAAACCAAAGTACAGGAAACAAAAACAAAAATAGACAAAAAGGACTACATCAAACTTAAGTTTTGTGCATCAAAGAATAGAATCAACAAAGTCAAAAGACAATGTACAGAATAGGAAAAGATATCTATCTGCAAATCATGTATCTCATAAAGGGTTAATATCCAGAATATACAAGGAACTCCTATAACTCAACAACAAAAAATAAAATAATCCTATTAAAAAGTCAGCAAAGTACTTGAACAGACATTTCTCCAACAATTATATGCAAATGACCAGTAAGTATATAAAAAGATACTCAACATCACTGATAATTAAAAAAATGCAAATCAAAACCACAATGATATTGCCTCACACCCTTTAGAATGGCTACTATCAAAACACCAAAGTGTTTGTGAGGATGTGGAGAAACTGGAATCTTAAACTGTTTGATGGGACTGTAAAATGGTACAGCCTCTATGGAAGAGTCTGGAAGTCCTTCAAAAAATTAAAAAATAGAACTACCAAATGATCTAGCTATCTCATACCTCTGGGCATGTAAGCAAAAGAATTGAAAGGAGGGTCTTAAAGAGATATTTGCACTCCCACATTTATAGCAACACTACCCACAATAACCAATGGAAGCAATCCAAATGTCCACCAACAGATGGATGAATGAACAAAATGTGGTATATACATAATAAAATGGAATAATATTCACCCTTAAAAAGGAAGGAAATTCTGTCATATACTACAACATGGATGGTCCTTGAAGACAATATGCTAAGTGAAATAAGCTAGTCACAAAAAGGTAAACATGGTATGATTCCACTTATGAGGAACCGGAAGTAGTCAAAGACAGAAACAAAAAATAGAATGTTGGTTAACCAGGGGCTGACATGCAGAGGGGAAATGTAGAATTGTTGTTTTGTTACAGAGTTTTATTTCTGCAAGAGAAAAAAGTTCTGGAGAACTACTTTACACCAGTTTGAATATACTTACCGAGGTAACACTATAGAATTATACACTTAAAATGATTAAATGGTATATTTATGTGTTTTTTTACCACAGTAAAACAATGCATTAAAAAAAAATCAATTCAGCATTCTTAGTCAAAAAATATCCAAACTCAGAAATCTAATAAAACCAAAACATTTCAATCTCTAGATTAGTGGTTCTTAACCCTAGCTGTACAATTAGCTCAAACTTCTAAAAAGTATTAATGCCAGGAATTATACCCTAGAGACCGTATGTAATTGGTTTGAGGTAGATCTTCACCATTAGTATGTCTAAAAACTCTCCAGGTGATTTAAGCACAGCCAGGATTGAGATAACTAACTGCTCTAGGTAAGTATATTTCAGTGTTGAAATACCAATTAGGGAGAGTCTTAATCTTCACTCAACATCTCACCCTTTCCTGAGGAAACATAACATCACTTATAAGAACTGGAATTTTCACTTAAAAGATTTCCGAATTTCTTAAATCATGTTGCTTGCTTTTTCATTAATTTTTCAACTTTATGATTATAAACTTATCATGGGGGAAGCTAGGATGGCTCAGTGGGTTAAGCGCTCACTTTGCAGCCCCGGAGCCTGAGGATCCAATCTTGGCCCGGGCCCAAGTGGACCCATATACCGAACTGGGGTGTGCCTCCAGTTCAGTTCTTGCCAGGGCCTATTAGGGAGGCTCCCGGCACCGTTCCTGCCCTTAATAGCCCTAAACCCAACCATGGAGTGAAACTATATGGAAACCTAATGCTGTCAACTATGGAGACCGCTCTGGGTATGTACCTTTCTCTCCGTCTCTGTCTGTCTGTCTCTCTGTCAAAAAAAAAATAAAAATAAAATAAACTTATCATGGTAAACTGTATTATCATAAATGATTTTGTGACAACTAACACAAAACAGATATTTTCTTTAAAAAATAATAAAAAAATTCCACGTCAAAGTTCAACCAAGTTACTATGAGATACTAAAATTTTTGTGAAACAAGATTTAATTGTTAAATTTGATATATTTATCCATCTAACATTATTATAAAATATACTCATTAATATAGAAATAATGTATTTTTCTCAGATGTTACAAGAAGCCAATGAGTTTTTGTATAAAATTGTTTCTAACAAAAATCAAAATTTTGGGGTCATTATATTGATATGTAATTTATAAAGCATTTTTTTTAATATATCTTTATTTATTTATTTTATTTTTGACAGAGAGAGAGAGAGAGAGAGAGAGAGAGAGAGAGAGAGATCGATCGAGATACAGAGACAGAGACAGAGAGAGAACTGAACTGGGGGAGCTCCCAGTTCAGCGTATGGTTCCACACGGGCCGGGGCCGGGCCGGGATTCGATCCTCGGTCCCCGGCGCTGCAAAGTGAGTGCTTAACCCACTGAGCCATCCCGGCTTCCCCTGATATTTAATTTATAATAGGGGAGTATAATTAATGTTAAAAAAATACAAAATAAATACAAATATGTCATCAGCCTAAAATGGGAAAGTGAACATTTATCATAAGATTATAGTGAAGTTTGATCAGATTAATTCTATACAGAGTCACTGACCCACAAGGATAAGGATTATACACAACTAAAAGTCAATCTAATTTAGTAGTGATTAAAAAAAAATACCGTATTTTCCGGCGTATAAGACGACCGGGCGTATAAGACGACCCCCTAATTTTACAGTTAAAACATAGGTTTAGGCCTATATTCGCTGTATAAGACTACAGCCTCGGAAGTGGGGGGTAGTCTTATACAGCGAATATAGGCCTAAACCTATGTTTTAACTGTAAAATTAGGGGGTCGTCTTATACGCCCG
>PVKE010052174.1:0-10420 GCA_004027555.1 Craseonycteris thonglongyai | reverse complement strand
GGGGGCACCAGCATTATGGACACACTCAATGGTTTGGTGGTTACCAGGAGAGGGGGGAGGAGGGGGGGAGAGTTGTGGGGAGAGGTAGGAGTGGGCACCAGATATAAGGTGATGGAAGGGGAACTGATACTGAGTGATGGGCACATAATACGATGCATGAATGATGTGATGTGGACTTGTACATCTGTAAACTATCTAATTGTTACCAACCAATGTAACCTCATCAAATTTAACAATAAATAAAAAAAATTAAAATTAAAAAATTAAAAAATAAAAGCAGTGTTTCTCTTACCGAAGTGATGAGAACAACTTTCCGATGCAGCTTTGCAAAGGCAGAAGAATAATTAGAACTGCCATCCCAGCGAGACATGATATTCCTATTTCCATCCAGAGCAGGGCAGTTACTGCAATAGCCTGCAGTGGGCCTGCCCACAGGAAGTGCAAGAATATTGTTACCTTCAAAGAAAAGACAGAGCCTTTTTAAGACTGTATAAAAACCAAACCAGTGAAGGACACATCACAGAAACAATCTGCTCTGAAGGAACAGACAGGAACCTAAACAAAAATGGTCACGGTGGCTTAAAACCTGCTAAAACATAAAGCATCTCTCATTCCAGGCAATGCATGGCAGGCTCCAGGTACCACCAGGAAGAACCTGGCCAGCAGCTTTCGAAGGAAGATCACAATTTTGTCTCCCCTGTAGATGAGCTCAGGGCTTCCCGAAATGCTGATATAAAATTCAGCCCTAGGTTCTCCAGCATGCATCCCAGGGACACCTATGTTATGGTGTCTACCACACTCTTCAATAATTACTTGTGTGTTTATCTCATTGATACTCTGTGGTTTCTCCAGGACAAGAGTCTTACTCGTCCCTGAAAGTGAGCAGGAGCCTTAGCTCATGTTTGATAAATGAATATTGAAAGAGAAGTGACCTAGTACGATGCTGACCAGACCAGCAGCTACAATGCCCTTGATAATGTGATACATTTACAAGGTAAGTGTAAAAGAATAGCGTGGTGGAAGAGGGGAGGGGAGGATGCTTCAGGTTAGGGACCACCATTTGTCATTATTTACCAAAGGCTTCCTACATGGCAGGCACTGTACAGGGCACAGGGAAAAGAATCATCCCTACCCACCAGTACTTCATCATCTAGAAGAGGAGAAAGACAATCAGCCAGTGCTGAGCAAGGCCACTCCAAGGGGGATATAGGGTACATTTAGCCAAGCTGGGCAAGAACACTGCTATCTGCCTGCCCATTTACGATGGAAGTACTTATAGGCAACATTTGAAAACCAGAACTCTCACCTACAGGCCAACACATAGTGCATCTAAGTTGCACGCAGAAGAAATGAAAGTTGGATAAAAAGAACCTTCATGTCCTCAACAGAATCCTGGTCTGTGCCCAAAACTGGCCCTTGAAATTCGAATAGGGTAAACTGCCTAAGAAGGGCAGGGCCTGAAAAAGGCAGAGAGGCTGCAGCTTACCTGATCAAACTTGTTCACGTCATTGGACAGCAGGTTGACGATCTGGCCTGTGGTGGTCTTGCTCATGGCCATGTTACTAAGGCGAAGTGCCTGAAATAAGAAAGGGAAAGAATTATATGCTGATGCCAAGACACATTTAGAAAACAGCAAAGAGAGCGCATTTTATGGGGTTTTGTGTGATGTCAAGACAAGCAAGACGACACATGATAGCAGGGCTCTAGGGACCTGCGTTCAGCCTTCTATTCCTCAGTGTGGCAGCAGCCACAGCCCACTATGAACAGCAAAGGAGGGAATGGGAAATATCATTTTTATCAATTTGGACATCCCGAAGTATTAAGAAAAATAATAAAAAGTTTACACTTAGGAGCCAAGGAAGTAATTTTGAGCCCAATTAGATGAGACCAGAGAAGCTGCCTAAAGAAAAAAATCTTCAGGAACTTGGACTATAAATCTGGAATCAATCACTAATTATGAGCGTGATGTCATTTAAATGATTTAGGTTTTGGTTTCCTCATTCTGTGAATGGAAATAACCCCTCACCCTGCCTAGATCACAGGGTTCCTGTGAGTGTGAAATGACAAATATTTATTATCTACTAGGAGGACAACACTATTTGCTCCAGGAGATAGAATGACAGGAGTCATGTTTTCTTGACTTTACAGCTGGAACAAGACATGTACAAGATGGAGATACCGGGATGGTTCAGCAGGTTCAAATCCTGGCCCCAGCCCATGCGGACTCATATGCTGAACTGGGGTGTGCCCCTAGATCAGTTCTCACCAGGGTGAGCTTCCCATGTGGGACGCCCCCAGCTCTGCTTGCAGGAGCATGCTGCCCATGCAAGAGGCCCCTGGCCACTTCCTGCCCTGTGCAGCCCCATGCCCCCCCGTGGAATGAAACTATATAGAAAATTAATGACATGCAACTATGGATAGTGCTCTGGGGCCTCCTCTCTCTCTCTCATTCTCTGTCAAAAAAACAATAAATCTTTAAAGCTATGTACAAGCACCTGTAATTCAAGTGTGAACCAGTCAGTAAGCACAGCGCAAAGCAAACTGGGGAAGGTATTAATGGAGTGACACTGTCAGAAGGGGTAGAGGGTCGGACCTTGTACAATGAAGAGGAGAAACTATATGGAGAGAAGAGAAGGGCACTGTGGGTAAAAGAAATAGCATCCATAGAAGTCAGTGAAGGAAAAAATGTAGAGACAGCTGAATGAAGAATACCCCAAATCTGGCTTGAAAAGTAAATTGGGAAATAGCTAGAGTTTGGAAGGCAACATGGAACACTTTTTTTAACATTCAAGTGAGAAACCCAACTTTAGAAAGATTAGATTGTGCAAGTGATTGGCCAGGTGATTCTTACCAGAAGGAAGAATTCATCCAGGCAAGTGGTAACAAGAGTGCACCAAGGTTGTATGAATAGAAAGGAAGGAGAACGCTTTGAAATGCAAAAAATGCTATGGAAATATAAGTGAATCAGCCACAAGGGACAGGAAAGGGGGAAAGAAAGGAAGAGGAAGGAGGAAGGAAGAAAAGGGGAGCGGAGGCGAGGGAAGGGAATGGCCCTACAGGAAAGAAATATAACTTCTATGCTTTAATTACTGAAAGCTCGATTAAAAATATTTTCAAGACAATTTTACATAGAAATACATGTTCATCCCTCGTGTAGAAAATACATTACATATTAAAGGAGTAAATATTTGATACTTAATTTTTTTTAAATTTATTTTACTGTTTTTTGAGAGAAGGTGAGAGAGAGAAGGTGGGAGGGCCCAGAGCAGTCTCCATAGTTGCACATCATTAGTTGTGATATAGTTTCATTCCACACATGTGGATGTGGGGCTGCTCCAGGAAGGAACTGAACTGAGTGCTTCCCGAACCCAAGCACCCTTGTCACCGAGCCATCCCAGTGGTTACCAGTTGCACTACACATTAGCATATGAGTTTTGCATGGGCTGGGGCCAGGACTCTATCCCCAGACCTTGCGCTTGCAAAGCAAGCACTCAGCTTGTTGAGCTATCCCGACATCCCTTGATACCTAATTTTAACAATTAAAATAAGGAAGAATGGCACGCCAAACTCTTATTCTAAACTAATCATTTTTTTCAACTCTCAAGACAACTGTACCCAGCTAGAACTGTCACAGACTATCATTGCTGGAACCACAGGATAAGGTGATACAGGTGACAATTTGTGTAAAAGACAAAGTCTATGGGTGAACCATAAGGGCTACTCGTAATTCAGTTGTGTCTGTGAGCAGGCATAGTGACAGACTAAAAGATAGTTCTGTAACAAAAGTTAACAGAAGTTAGTAACACTGTAGCCAGCACAGAAATTAAGAATCTGTGAAAAGAAAATCAGTCACCTGCCAGATCAGTTTTAAAAAAGAAGAGAGATGTGCCATTAATATTATTAATGAGGAAGATGAAGTTTATAAGCAAACTGCCAGAATTCTGCTTCCAACTATGAAAGAATAATTGGTATTGGACTTGTCTTCATTGTAAAACTATCATATTGGACCAAATACACAAAGCAGCTGTCTTCAGGCGCTGACCAGAGGCAGCACATGACTGCGAGTCTGCACAGAAGGGAAATGCCAGCACTGAGACTGTCACTGGCCTGGCTTTCTGCCTGAGTGTGGGGGTGACTTTTTGCCCCAGTAGAACTGCACTTTCACTGGGCTAAAGAGGAACAGAAGGCTGTTCCAAGTTGCAGAAACATCTGCCCTTTGTGGGCCAGAGTAGCAGAGGGTAGGCCCCAAAAGTTTTTGTGGGGCTTTACCTAGTGGGGTTTCTCAGGGCTTCACTGTGCCTGGGGCCAGATAGAGAGAAGTAGCTGTGGGGCTGAGTGCAACAGGGAGACTCCAGAGGTCATGCTTAGGAGACATTGGAGTTTGTGCCCAACCAGAAGAAAGAGGTCTTCATCATAAGCACCTCAGACCATCAGCTTAGATGCCAGAAGGGTCATGATTTGGTAATAAAGATCACACTCGAGTAAAAGCCACACACTTGGACTAAATTCAAAGTGGAAAATCTACCAGACAGATTAGATTAGATGATTAGATTAGCTTGGATCAGATTAGATTGACAGGAGGGCAGACAAATAAAAAGAATAAATGAACCAATCAGTTCTGTCAGGAATCATCTATCAGAACAAATATCAATGCCCTTTAATCCAGACTCTGCATAATGTATCCCTAATAACATCTAACATAGTAAAACAATTGTTAGAAATGCAAAGAAAATGTGACCCATAATCAAGAGGAAAAAGTACAGGCCCCAAGATGATTCAGAAACTAGTAGATGAAAACTATAAAACAACTATATTAAGTTCTCACTTATCATAGATAGGTTCTGTGACTTCAAGAAAATCTGCGTATAAAGAAAACAATTTTACCACTAATGAACATAAGTAAGAGTTAAGTACCTATGTTACAACAAAATGATGCTAAATGAAATGAGGTTATTCGAGGACTCGCTGTGTTGCAATATGTTCAAGGAGTTACAGGAAAATAATGTCATAACAAGTGAGTGGATGGGTCATTTTAGGAAAGAGATGGACTGTATCAAAAAACAAACAAACAAACAAACAAAATGGAAATTCTAAAACGAAAAGGCACAATATGGAAAACCACTGAATAACTTCAATAGCAGAAAATTTCCATTGATCTGTTCCCAGATCCATTAACCCTTTCTTCTATAGTTACAATCTGAAGAACAAACAGGAAAAAATAAAATAAAATAAAACAGAAATTTTAAAAAGCCTGAGGGTTCAGTGGAACAATATCAAGCAAGGAAACACATGTAATTAGAGATCTGGAAGAAGATAACATATAGGGGCAAAACTAGTTTAACAAATGAAAGCAGAAATGTTTCCAAGTCTGGTAGAAAAGATTAATTTGTATCCTAAGAATCTTAGCAAAACCCAAGAAGAATTAAAACAAAGAGATTTATACCTAGGCACATTATGCCAAACTTCTGAAAACCAAAAAGTATGAGAAAGTCTTGAAAGCAGCCCCAGAAAACTGACACATTACAGAGGGACACATTACAGAAGAACAACAATACAGCTGCTAGCTGATTTATCAGAAACAATGGAGAGAAGAGCACCCAGTGTGATCAACATATGTCTCTTGCCCTCAGGAGCTACCCGTTAGTAGAGTGCACAGACCCAGACATATTCATTTATGTCATCATGATCATAAAAACAGCTACCATTTACTGAGCATCAACTGCAAGCCAGACACTGAATAGAAAACAACCTTACAAAGTAAGAATTATTCCTATTTTGCAGATGAGAAAATAAACAGAAAATATTTCATACCTGACAAAGAACAGGCATTTAGTCCTTTTTTTTTTTTTAATGAAGCAAAGTTACCACTGCTCATCATTAATGTATAAAACTAAAGTTTGGTTCTAATAAAGTATATATGTTATAGTTTAAAACACATCCAGTGTAGATAAAAACAAATGTGCAAATTAATGTATCATCTTTCTTCTAACTTTCTGCTTCAACATTTCCTTTTATAAATGGATACTGTTTGGTAAAATTGTTTTCTCTGTGAAAGCCAAATAGTCCCACCATGAGAACAATAAAAGGCAAACAAAACAAACTAGAATCAACATTTGTACTACCGGTATATGTACCAGATCCAGGGTTAATATCTTTAATAAATCAAGAAGATCGAAATATCAAAAAGAACTATAAAAACTCACAAAATTAAAAGGGGGTGGGGTCTCATGCAAAAAACACATGTAGAAAATTAAGAAAAACATAAATGGCTAATGAAAATTTGTAAACTCAAATTCATTATTACTCAAAGACATGTAGATAAAAATAGTATTACTTTTCACCCAGGCATTTGTGAAACTGGCAGAGATTTTTAAAATTACAAAATCCTATTTTGGCAAGAACTTGGGCCATCTAATTCATTTCACTGGAGAGAATATAGTTAATCACTCTTTGGGAGAAAATCTGGCATATCAAAAGCCTTGAAATGTATATAGTCAAAGAAATTAAGGATGTCTTCAAGGTTTTAGCAGTAATCATGATCATTGCACTGCTATTTGTTAATATATAAAAACTGGAAAACAACCTAAATATCAAAGTACTAAACCCGGAAAGCAATCTAAATATCAAATTATTGGTGATATAGAATCTAGGCGGCCATTAAGAACAAGACTGTAAACTGTGGAATGCAAAATCCACCAGAACAGTGGTCCATTTATGGTTGATTCCTACTGTGGTTAGGCCTGGAAATACATCTAGAGTTATAAGAGGACTCCATAATCTAGGCCATAACATTCATATTGTACATTTTTTTTAAACAATAAATGCAAGTAATATTTTCCACCCGTTTGAAAACTAAACTGTTTCTTCTTTCTTAATTAATTTAATCAGAAGCAAAACACAAAATCTAAGTACAGACACATAACTTATCACCACCAAACAAATGGTGAAAAAGAATGTTCTTTGCGCAGATGCGAGCTTTCCAGACTGGTGAGATGTATTCCCCCTTCAAGAATCCAATCTTCATTTTAATAGACATACTCTTCAAACCCTTCATAGTCCTTGAAGACAGAAGACACAAATTGTAGTTCATCATCTCCATGCTGCAGACTCTTCATCGCCAACCTACTCTTACCCCATGCCAAGGACACATAGTGTATATAAACACTCCTCCCAGAGAGTGCCCCAAATGGCCACGCTTTCTGGACTCTGCATGTGTTAAATATCCATTGTGTCCCTTGCTGTCAGGCTATCCCTTCAAAAGACTATCTCACCATTACCTACTACTATTTCCTCAGACTATGTCACCATTACATACCAGTGTTTCTAAAAGAGAGTATCTAAGAAAAGTCAGAGTAAACAGGATCTCAGTATAAAACCTAAAGGACTTTCAGAACAACAAAAAAAAATGCTTTGTCACCTATTTGGCATTTTGGGCTTACTTCCTGATTCCTGGCCCTACCCCAGAGTTGAACTTGCCAGATAATGTGGTTTCCAGGTACACTGGGCATCACTGCAACACGTAACTATGAACAGTATGTCAGCTCACCTGAAGCAGAAAATTACCTGGATTTTCTCAATATTGTTGCTCAGCGTTGCCTAGCAATGCTACCACACCTGTTTTCATGACTGCCTAATAGAAAGTCATTAACCTGTTTATTAGGGGAGGGTCCAGAGACTGCCTAATATCCTCCATCCCCATGACTATGATGGGTGACAACAGCATAAAGCTAATTAGATCACCTCTACAGTACTATAAGAAAAGTGATTTAAGGAAATGAAACACAAAATCCACACAAAATCAACCTCCTGCCACTGTCTATAATCTGACAGCACCATTTTTTTGGTCTGATTTTCCATGGCTAGCACAACCTAGCATACCTGTACAGAAAGCTCTCTGCAAGCTTTGACAAATTTGGCACTTACCTCCTGGGGGTACCATTAGTTTTCCTTTCATTCCATTGGTCACCTTTTATCACTAATGACCTGCTGGAGTCAAGAGGCCAGAAAGATACGCACAGTTGACAAGTATAAGCCTCCGAGCATGATCGGAGAATGTGAACTCCAATAACTTCTTGGGTGGATGCGGGAGCTATTTGCTCTGAGTCCAGACTCAGGACTTGAATTCCTCAGGAGGACTTTCTCTACATTCCCTGACCTCAATACGTTCCTGAGGCTGGCCCCTCCAATGCCCTGGGAACCCAGGGCCCTACAGGATGAAGCGGAACATGGCCAGGCCCCCATTCTGGTAACTGCTACACAGAGTGCCCACCTGCTTGCTGGTGATCATACTACACAAAAAACACTACTCTCCACTAGGGTAAGGTGACCAGACATCCGCTTTTGGCGGGACAGTCCCGATTTTTAACAATTTGTCCCACGTCCCTCGGCGTTTTAAAAAAGTCCCGATTTTTGGAAAGAATACACGACAAGCTAGGGAACAGTGGTAGACCAAATTTTTAATCAAGAACCCCCTCCCCCCCAGTCAATGGTGTCCCGCTTCACCAATGTTAAAATCTGGTCACCTTACACTAGGGAGACAGGGATGGGGGCTGAAGTGCCCTCAGAACCTTGAGTACATTTCAGAAAATCTAATTGTTGAATTGAAAATAGGTGCCTCAATGAGTGAGTGGTTATTCAACTTACATTGTTTCAGGTAAATGATGAGCGTTTCATTCATAAAGTCTACTAATGCTGATGCAAAGATTATGTAAGGCAAAGTGAGATCACATCCCCAGATAATGAAAGACCCCTCACACCCAGATCCTTCCATCACCAATTTCTTTGTTTGAAAGGGAAGCCCCATCTGACTGGTTTACCAAACAAGAGAGGGGAACAGAGAAATGGGCACCACAGAACAGCTGAGGCAGAGGTGAGCTGGTAAGGCAACAAGAAGGATAAATATGATGAAAGTGAAAAAGCCCATGAGGAAGAAGAGGAGAGCAAGAACATACATACACAGGTACAAATATACATTTAGGGTTAAGTAAAAGAAGATAATCTTAATGAGGAACTATATGACGTAGGTCCCCTTCAAAACAAAGTTTCTATCAACACATTTTTAAAATATTTTTTATCATGTATTTCTGTTCCTAAATTTAAAAATTATAAAAAACAAAAAATGTGTTTATAATCTATGAACTTAAAAATGCCAGGCTTAGTCATAAAAATTTATACATGAGGCCATATTCTATGTCTTTTACAATAACTCTACTTAGAACTATTTGGTCTATAGTGAAGTTTCTAATTATAATACTTTGCTTATGTGTGCCTTCCTTCAAACCAAGAGTACAAGCAGGAAGCAACAGGCCCTCTACAAACTCACCCACTGTACATAATGTACTGAGAATTACTCAAAATAAAAGTATTTTGCAAATGTGATTTTCCTTTTTCCCTATTGTTTTATATATGTATCAAAGTACTGAACTTGAAGAGGTTGGATATGCGCAAATCTAAGTAACAGTGCACACTTCTGTAAAATCACAAAATGAGTTGCATTACTTGTCGACTTTTAAATACCATCTCTGAAACTTTCAAAAACTGAAGAAATCTGTGCAGCAGGAAAAAAAAAAATGACAGAAGTAAGGAAATACTACCTGAATGATTTATTCATAACAAAGAGTTTTAGAACCATACTTATCAAAAGCAGTACTTACAAAGGAATTAGGAGAAAAGTACACAAAGCAATGAGGAAAACTACCTCTCACAAAGCAACCTGTCACACTCTACCAAATCCCATTTTTCTAAATCCTACATTTTTCTAATCACTGGAGCGAAGCATACCAAAATGCAGCTGGGTCACAACTGCCATTGGAACAGATACTAAACAAAGAAACCGTCAGCTACTGAACCCCAGAGGGAAGAGAGAGGAGGAGATAAGAACTTGAAAACAGCCAAAACAGAGTTGCTTGCTCTGAGCAGGGAGCTATAGAGTCCTCTTTGACATGCCTTCACTTTCCTCCACAATTAACTGAAAGTTCACCACAGTTGAGGGTCAGGGTGAACAGTCAATTAATATTAATAAGTGTATGACCTATACCTATTCAAAAAATTAAACTGAATTTGAAGATATTATGCTAAGTGAATTCATAAGCTAGTCACCCAAGAACAAACCCTATATGATTCCACTTAGATGAGGTACCTAGAATAGGCAACATCCGAGACAGAAGACTTCTGTCTCTGAATTTGGCAGACGAGAACGGGGAACTGAAGTTTCATGGGCACAGAGTTTTAGCTCTTCAAGAGAAAAAGAGACAGACGACAGTGATGGTTGTACAATGATGTGACTATACTTAATGCCACTGAAATAACTATACACTCAAAAATGGTAAATGTGGGGGAAGCCAGGATGGCTCAGTGGGTTAAGCGCTCACTTTGCAGCGCCGGGGACCGAGGATCGAATCCCGGCCCCGGCCCGTGCGGA
>PVKE010052173.1:0-10423 GCA_004027555.1 Craseonycteris thonglongyai | reverse complement strand
GGGGGGGGGAGAAGGTTAGAGAACAAGATTTCTGAGACAATAGCACAAAACAAAATTAACCAAAATAAGCATTTATTAGATTGAAAGAATATATATTAAATACACTGAGTATTAAACTCATAGGTACATTGAATTCCTATTGAGAAAAGTTGAGGGCAAATGAATTAAGAAAAAAAGAGCCACGTAAAATACTAAGAAACTAGGATAGGACCTTAGTAGGTTTCATACTGGCACAAAAACAAGCAAAAACTAATGTAAAATTTTAGTAAAATTAATCACATTGACAAATGAATTAACAGTGGCATGAAATGAATGACTAAAGTGAAATCAATGCCCAGTGTTTAAATGGGCAAACATAATGATGCATAAGACAATCAATAAAAAGACATGATATTTACTGTCATCGTTTACAGGAAACAAAAATAGTCAGTGACGAAACAAGAATTTTGATTATTATTATAGAAAAAGACAGCAAAGACAATTCTAGGGTTAAAAACACCAAAACTAAGCTGATCCATCAAAGTGACATCTGAGGACACTGCTGACTTAAAAATAACTATGCAATGCCGAATTTCACAGTCCAAACATAATTAATCTCTCTCTCTCTCTCTCTCTCTCTCTCTCTCTCTCTCTCTCTCTCTCGCACACACACACACACACAGAAATTTAAGAATATCTGAGACATAAAGAGCTTAATGAGTGACCCCATCAAGATAAATCTGATTCACAGCACATTTTACATGAAAAAGTTTTAAAAAAGAATGTAATCAAGAAGGATTGACCATGCACCTTATATTCAAAAGACGTAATTAAAATGCCTTCTAAAAGCCTTTTATTCCTGCCTATTTCTAAGAATCTAATCATCCTCAAAAGACAAAGATCTACTACTACTGAGAATATTCAAAAGAACTTGCCTTAGGAATTGAAAAGCAAATTAAAAAGAAAAAATTGGAACTAGCACCTTCAGAATGTTCCCAGATTCCTAAGGTGACTACTATGAAGGGGCAATGTTAATTTAAAAAGCACAGATTATGTATGATTTTTAATTTTTTTAATTTTTATAGATTTTGACAGAGAGAGAGACAGAGAGAGAGAGAAACAGAGACAGAGAGAAGGGGGAGGGCCCCAAACAGCCTCCATAGTTGTACATCATTGGTTTTTCCAGATAGTTGCATTCCACAGGTGGGTGCGAGGCTGTACAGGGCAGGAACTGGGCCGGGGTCTCGCCCCAGTGAGAACTGAACTGGGGGCACTCCCCAGTTCAGCATATGGGTCCACATGGGCCAGGGCCGGGATTCGATCCTCGGTCTCCAGGGCTGCAAAGTGAGCGCTTAACCCACTGAGCCATCCCAGCTTCCCAATATGTATGATTTTTAAGTTCCATTATGGTACAGACACACCTCAAGTAGTGCAGTACGTAATATGAATATAACTGAATAAAATCAGGTGCCAAAGTATATCAATTTTTTCTTTTGCTCTTAGTTGTATGGAGGAAATTTTCTAAGAAATTAAGGCCACCAGTGCTGCCCTTAACAAAAACAAACAAACAAACAAACAAAACAACAACAAAAACCATAGATCTACAGATCTCCCTGTTCACTGCTGGGGAAGTGCAAGAGATTAAAAACTAATTTCTTTCTGCTACTGCTAAAATCTTATTTGTGAAAATAAAAATCTCAGCAGCTAGCTTAATTATACAGACTTCGTGCATCCCAATTTCACACACACTGGCATTCTAAAACTAAATGGTATTAACAATAAAGGTTAATTATTTTCTATTCTTACGTGATGAGGAAAACACTTTTAAAATTAATCATGTTTTCCACAAATGTTCCCTTGGAACACAGACTACTATACCTCACCAGGCAGCTGGGTCAGCTTTGGCTCACACCATCATTATATATTAAACACATTTATCAAGAGCAAAGCAAAAACCTGGCCTTTACAAGAATTTTGAGTTCATGTGTTTAAGTACTTAATAAACTTAGTACTTCTTTCCTCCCAATTCAGTAGTCATGGCACTGGAGAATGATTATAATTTAAATAATCAAGGTGGAAAGAGGAGACAGTTTGTTCTTCTCACTCATCCTCTATGTCACTTCTGTTCTCTCTCCAATACAGTCCAGTTTCTTCAAAGAGATGTAGTCTTGATAAAGTTTTTATTATCCTTTCAATCCAGCAGTAAAGAATAACCAACACATTTGTAAATGTTCTTTGGTTTTACTTTTACTCATAGTCTCAAGATTAATCAATAATTTCCTCCATCTTTTTATGGTGAGAATTTTCAAAATTTTACAGGAAAGTTTAAAACACAGCTCAGTGAACATTTGTTTACCCTTCACCTGATCAAGGGTGACAGATTTTGGCCCAGGGGTCAAATCTTGTCTGCACTTGTTTTTGTATAACCCACCAGCTAAGAATGGCCTTTACATTTTTCAAATGTTGAAAACCATCAAAAGAAACAAAATCTTGACATATCAAAGTTATATGAAATTCAAATTTCAGTGTCTCTTAGTAAGGGTTATTGGAACACAGCCACGACCATTTGTATCTGTGGCTATTTTCACATTAAAATGGTAGAGTTGAGTAGAGAGAGATCAATAGATCTGAAAACCTGAAACACTTACTTTCTGGTTCTCTATAGAAAAAGTCTGTTAAGTTTTCATCCTAACTTTAACTCTTACAAATAAGACAAACAAAAACAAACAACAACAACAACAACAAAACACAGCCCACTACCCGTACACTATATTAGTCTACTTGGGCTGCCATAACAAAATACCACAGGCTTAAACAACAGACATATATTTTCTCAGAGTCTAGAGGCTGGAAGTGCCATGCTAAGGTGCTAGCAGGGTTGGTATCTTGGTGAGATATCTCTTCCTGGTTTGCAGATGGCTACATTCTCAGCATGTCCCCACTTAAAACTTTTCTCCATGCATGTGCAGAAGATAGCACATCCTCTAGTGTTTTTTCCTTTTCTTATAAGGACTCAGAGGTATCATATTAGGGGTTCTACATTTTAGAATCTCACATTAATGTTAATCACTTCCTTAAAGATCCTATCTCCAAATATGGTCATATCGAGTTTAGGGCTTCAACATTTTGGGAAGAACACAATTCAATACATAACATCAACACACACAAATAGATACCAACAACCTTTATCACATCAAAGAAAAATAATAATTCCATAATTGAATCTAATATACTGTCCATAGTCAAATATCTCTAATTGTCAAAGGTTAATAGTTTAAAGAAGCCTTAAAAAAGGCATTTATCATTCTTTGATCAACACTTATTATCTACTCTGTTCATATATACAGATAAATAAGAAACCAAATTGCTCTTATTATAAGAGTAAAAGATATAAAGAAATACAGTAGCACCATACCAGAAGCCAAATTACAGTTAAAGAATAATGATGCCTAATAATAATCAAGAGGGGTCAGAGATGATTGGCATAGACCTTAACATCTGTAAGTAGGCCTTAAGTATTTATTGACATAATAGATAATATCCTACATTCTTGATTAGTTAGGCTTAAGAAGTAAAATATGAACCAAAACAAACAAACAAAAATTACAAATGTGTCAATTGTTATTCTTACTGTAAACATTATTTACCCATGAGTCATCTGTCATTTATCATTTACCAGGATGGAAAACTTGAATAACTCTGCTACATTCTTACCAAGTAGTCCGGATATTTCCAGATGTTCCTTTTTTTTTTTTTTTTTGATACTATCTTTATTTACTCTGCTTATGGTCTTTGGCATTTTCACATTTTCAGACTTACATTTGCAAAGCCCTTCTATTTTGTCTCCTTACATACAAGTCTCTCCACTCCCTATATGTCTTGTCCCCTGTGCCAGACCAATTGTCTCAGATGACTGAGTACCTTGTCGGTCTCTTACACAACCCTTTAACAGCATCCCATTACTAACAAAATGAAGTTCAGTTCTCTTTTGCCTCATTTTCCTATCTGTGCTACTAGTCTCAAGTGAACTTTGTGGTCTTTACTCTTTCTTGAATAACATGTTGTTTATAGCTAAAACTTGACTCATGCTCTTCTGCTCATGTGAAAATACTATGCCTACTCAAGAAATTACTCCAGCAATTTTCCTTCTTCCTCCTGCATCATTTGTTTCCTATCTATCAACATTCCTATCAACTAACAAAATTTTAAAGCACACACAAATACTTTTTTGATCCCATTTTTCCTTTAAAAAAGGCAAATTGAAAAGATTTGGCTGTACTCATGTTATTTTTCTCTTGTTCTTCTAATTAGGTTTTTGATCGCACCATTGTATCTCAAGGTCACCCATAACCGTTCACAGTGTTAAAAATGTGACCAATTCTTTGTCCTTCCTTTAAGGATCAACAGGATAAAATACTTAGGAATTAAACGAGGAGGTGAGAAAACTATGATGAATACTCTAATTTTTTAATGAAATAAATTAAAGAAGACATAAATACACAGAAACACATTTAATGTTCATAAATTGGAAGATTATTAAGATGTCAGTACTACTCAAAGTGATCTATAGATTCAGTGTAATCCCTACCTCAATCTCAATGATATATATTTTGCAGAAATAGAAAACTCATCCTAAAATTCAAATGGAATCGTGACTAGATATTCTTACTCGAAAAAAAATAAAATAGAATTCTTACCTACCATATACAAAAATAAATGCAAAATCAAAGACCTAACTGTAAGACCTAAAACTATAAAAGTAAAAAAACAAAACAAAACACACAAAATAGCACAAAGGTTTATGACATTGGATTTGGCAATGATTTCTTGGATGTAACACCAAAGGCACAGGCAACAAAAGAAAAAAAAAATAGACCAATTGGACTTCATAAAAATTATGTGCATCAAAAAATAATAACAGGAGTAAAAAGATAGCTCAGATTGGGAGAAAGTTTCTGCAAATATATATGGTAAGAGATTAATAACAACAATATATAGAGTACTCTTAAAATTCAACAATAAAACACCAAACATCTTGTTGAATCTGTAAATCTGTAATTTCATACCCCTACCAATTTCAGAGGTTTTCTGCCATTACTTCTTCAAATTTTATTTTCAGCTTCACTATCTCACTCCTTTTCCATCTGAGACTCAAATTACCCACATGTTGCACATTTCAAAATTGTCTCACATGATCTGCAGCTTCCTTTACTATTAACCTTTTTCTCTTTTTTAGACTGGATGGTTTTTATTGTCTTCATTTTGCTATTAAGGTCATCCAGTAAATATTTTACTTCCAGGACTTTATTTTCTAGTTTTAAAATTTGCAATTGTTTCTTCTTCATACTCTCTATTTCTTCCTTGAGATTCCCTATATTTTCATTCATTAGAAACATATTGTCTCTCTGGGCATAGTTACAACAGGTAATTTAAAATGGGTATCTAATTACTTTGAAAAAACTGCATTTAATTAGTTTCTTATCATGGAAGAGTCAATGTTTTAATAAAATCACATGCATATTTCGTTCTATCTTGTTACATGGAAAGATGAATGATAAACTAAACTGACAGTGAAAATACTGTTCAAAGCATAAAGCCAAATCAACTATTATCATGTTTAAGTCATTTATCACTATTTACCAATCTTTCCTAGTAGTAAAGAGTTTAATAAGTAAACAATTTATCATTTAAGTTATTCATTTTAATTTCTCTAGTGGCCCTCACCCAGTGGTTAGAATATCTTACAAAGTACTTCATGAAAAGGACAGATTTTAAAATAAAAATGAGGCCAACTGTTTCATCTGGGCATGGATTTGGTGAACCTTTCATAGTTGATCAAATACTCATAAAACGGAAACAACGATTATATGGATTTAATGAAGAGAACTCAATGTTCAGAACACAAAAACAGAGAAAGAAATGCTCCACAAAACAATAATATTTTCTTCATTGATTAAATTATATGAAAGAGTTACCTTTTATGTTTAAATAATTCTTTCCTCTCAAAGACAGGAAATATTTTTTGAAAGAATTACTGACAACTACTCTGAGAAAACAACTACTATTCCTTTACTCAATTTTTAAGAGCATCCTACATATAAATCTCAGGTTTAGAGGTTTGCAAAGACATGTAACAAATGCTCTCAGGAAACATTATACAAACTTCTATTTCAAGAATTTTAAAAATTCCAACTGACTTATTTGGTTCTGGAATTTATAAAAACAAGAACAGAAATATAAATAAAATAATCAACATATTATAATAAATGAGTGAGACATGTAAAATTGTATTTAAACTGCTCTTTAGTATTCTGGCTTCTCTCTCACTGGTATTTTAACAGCCAGGTCATTATTTCAAGAGAAAAAACTACCTTTACAAGGTTTTATAAATTAAACACATCTCAAAGTTTAAAAGTAGAGATGTTTTTAGAGGTTTCATTTATAAAGAAAACGTATTCCTCAAGGTGTCTGATTGAGAAAATCTGCTCAGTTGATACAGCAATCCATCCAGGTGTCACGATAATTCATAGTACCTTCAGAACCAAAGCATTTAGTTCATTCGCATATAAATGGGACAGTAATAGACTGCACTAAGCATTTTAACAGATAAGATTCTTGTCAGCCGAAAGTCTATACATGTATCATAATCAAACAGTCTGGAGAATCCAGTAATAACATTTCCCTCTCATTCTCTTTATCAAATGCTCTAATACATTTTGTGCATTTTATATAATTCTAAAAAATGTTAAACTCCACAAGTTTACTGCTACCTTTCATTGCTGACACTGAAATATTTGTGGAGTTAAAAAATTTGTGGAGGATACAAATCAAGTACAAAGTAAACTAATTGAAAATTGGTGAAAGATAAGAATTAAAATGTTTCCTGAAAGAGTATAAACATTAATCAAAACATATCCTTAGGTTCCCCCAACCTAAATGTCATTTAAAATATAAAACTCTAATTAATACAAGTTAGTTCATAGTTTCATGCTCTACTAAAGTTAATAAAATGTTTATTTTATTACTTCAATTAGCATATTTATTATATGTGGCCCACATTTAGTTAAGATTTATCTTTTTAAAAACAAAAAAATATCAAACCAAAAAATATTTCATTTGCTACTGTTACCCTCAAGGCAGCTTTTCAAAACCAACAGATGTTGATGCACTGCTGTAGTAACTTGGCTAAATTTGGTTTACTGCATACTCAAAGAATTTTTTTTTTAAGGGATACTTAGAAAAGCTACAGGATATGCTTTGTTTGACAAATTTATTAAGCTTCCTATCTTCAAAGCACTATGCTAGGTAGATAAAACGTGATTATTTCAACATTTATTGAGCTCCTATGGAAGTGAAACATAAACAGTACATACATAATTAAATGAATTAACCTCAAGTGAACTGGACACACTACATTAAATGAAAGTATAAATTAAATCATATATAATATCAATGAATATATTGTTAAAGTGAATTAAATTATCAGTAACAAGAAATATATTACCTGGTATATGTTTAAGAGTTTGTTACTTTTGTTACTTTATTTGAATTCTTTCAAATAGCAACATTCTGTCTAAAGGGGGGAGGGGGTGATGTTTTGCCTAAATAACATCTTCTATTTTGAAAAATTTTAAATATTTCATACATCAGAAATAATTCAATTTTAGCATACTAACATGAGAGCTGTCCAGAAAGTATCCAGCCACATAATATGAGAAAATAGAGGCATTTATTACTGGATATTTTTCTAGACAGCCCTTTGTACTTGGTATGCTTTGACCCAATTTTTGCTTGCTAGGTTGGGTGGAAAACCATCCTCTTACCACTGAGAAGTCAATACATTAAATCCACGTTACTTCTAATATGTAAATTTAATGTTCTAACGTGAGAAGTTGGGTGAAAATCTTACTTTTAACCACTGAGGAGTCAATACATTAAATCCATGCTACTTCTAATATGCAACTTTACTGATTTAACTTGGGAACCGACCAATCCTCCATTCAGGCTTGCACTTACTGTATGAGTGGTGGGATTAACAGTACTTCTTTTAATAAAAAAAGGAAAGATAACCATTGAGAGTATCAGGGAATGTATGGAAATAGAGAGGACAAATACACTACAAAGGCAATGCAGTCCCTTGAAATCTGGACTTTAATGTGAAATTTAACAAATGCAAATTCTGCACTTTCTAAAGAAAACATGCCTAAGGTCCAAATTTAGTCCCTGCAAATAGTCTTGGATATATGATAAAATTTCTCAAATATAAGTAACTGAGAGGAGAGCCTTGAGAAAAGTGAAGAATATATTACAAGAATCTAGGAGAAGGCTGTTAATTCTATGCAGGAAACTAAAGCTAAACTGCACAGTTGTATCCACTTCATACATTTGCTACTACAGTGTGTTTTTAAAGAAATGGCAATAGGAGCACCTTATATTTAGTTCTGTATATTTTAATCTGCCCAGTAAAATATAATCTTATCAAAATAAATGAAGAGGTTCCAGAAAGACACACTGTTCATTTTTCTCCCTGCCATGAATAGCATGTCATCAGACTATTTGTCTCTGCATCAAGCAGCTTAATAGCATTTGAAATCCTGCAATGCTGTCAGCCACAGGAAGCGTAATCACCAACTTGGATAGCAGTCACTAACTTTAGGTCTTCAGTTGCCCTGAGAAGGAAGGACTCAAGATTTCTGACTTGCAGAATTTTGGTTCAGTGTTGAAATCCACACTAAATTTAAAAAGTATCGATCTAATACTGTAAATCATTAGAAATGTCACTGTAGGTTGTTATTAATTCTAAAAATGAGGACTGTTGGTAATGGTTTTGAAATATCCTATTCTGAAGTCTTAAATGGTGTGGCTTTTCTTTTCCTAAGGTCCTATCTGCAATTAGTTAAGGAACACACTCATATAGACTAAGACAAATTCAATTATAACACCATGCTACAACTCTGGCTATGAAGAGATCAAAAAGAAAACAAAACAGGTAGTAGTAACTAAAATACGAGTATAGCTGGCTCTCAATGGTGAGTACTTTGGGGGTGGGGGGAGAGAAATTTTATTATATGTATGGTTCTTAAAGAAAAACAGAAACATAAGTCTTTGGTTATAATAAAGTATAATAACTGTTATAACAGAAATATACTCAGAGTGCTACAGAAGGCTAGAGGTAGATCACCTAAACTAGCCCCAGATATAGGGAGATGGCATATGACCTGAGTTTGGAGGTCTTTTAGGGTAAGCTGGGTACTTCAGCCTGGGACAACAGTATGTATGAAGGCCCTGAGGCTTGGATTAGCTTTAATCATCACCAGAAATACAGGGCATTTTGTAAAGCAGGAGGCAGGGCATGTGGGAAGTGGCTGAACAGGAGGTAATGTAGAGATGAATGAGTCAGGCCTTGAAGGTCTCTAGACTTTGAGCTCTGCTGAAATCTGTGGAAACGCTTAAATGATTTTAACACGGATATGATCTGGTTTTATTTCAAAAAGTTCCCAGAGCTAAGGATAAACTGAGGGATGTATGATTTAAGATAAAAAAAATTCTCGTGCATCTCCTACAGTGTCGCCCAGTCCCCTGGCCTCACATGGTTGGGGTAAGGTAGTTTCATTTTACTCTTAGGAATTGAGTCAACTCCAGCCAATCTACAGTAGATGCTTAAACTTAGAAGTATTACACATCCAAGGTTATGGTGGCACTGAGACCACATACAAGCAAGACCAGAGGAAGAGCTCAAAGAGAAAGGAGGAAGAAGATGCACACCTCCAGAAAGAAACAAGGACAAAATACCACGACACACAGGCTGAGCAAGTTGCTTTCCAGTTTCTGCTTCCAGCCCGTCAGGCCCAGCTGTATTTCTTGCCTTTAGTCCCTGTGCTATTAATATTATTGTTAAGCCGCTTATTTTTCTTACACTTGGTCTCAGTGAGGTTCTTTTACTTATATACAATGAAACCCAACTAAAGCAAGGCCCACCCTGGGGCAGAAAATGAAAACACGGAGAATAGGAAGGATATGGGATGTTAAGGAAGTAACATGGAAGGAAATCACAACTGGTTACACTTGGATATGTTGGCTGGTCACACCCCTCAGGGAGTGGGGATTATAGAAGGAAGGGCAGAATTGGTGGGAAATGACAGAGATTCAGTTTTGTATATGTAGAGATGGGCAACGACAGAATATCCAAGGAAAAACGTCAAGCAGCTGGATATGGTTGTGCAACTCAGGAGTTCCGATCTGGAAATGTGGATTAGGTCACTTCTGACTTCTACATGGTAATCATAACCATGGGAGGGGAGAAAATGTTCTCATAGAGTGCACCAAGTCCTGGGAAACCACAAAATTAAGTTGCAAATTGAGGAGAAAAAGCCATGAAGCTGACTCAATATAAAATGCTGTGATGTGACAATAAAGAAAAAAACTTTTTCAAGAACCACAACCT
>PVKE010052172.1:0-10422 GCA_004027555.1 Craseonycteris thonglongyai | reverse complement strand
GAGGACCGAGGATCGAATCCCGGCTCCGGCCCAGGCAGGACCCACATGCTGAACTGGGGAGTTCCCACAGTTCGGTTCTCTAACTGTCTCTGTCTCTGTCTCTCTCTCTATCTGTCAAAAAGTAAAATAGAAATAAATATGCACTGAAGACAAAAAGATAATTTCTCTCTATAAATGTGAAAAAGATAAAAAAAAAAAAAAATAAAAAAAAATAAAAAAAAAAATAAAAAAAAAAAATCCATATTGACACAAATGGTAGTATTTTATCTTTTCCTGTTACTGAGAAATATTTCACTGTGTAAGTGTACCACAACTTTTTTATCTAGTCATCTATCAAAGGACACTTTAAATGCTTCCATGACTTTACCACTGTAAACAATACTGCAATGAACATCGGAGTATGTATATCTTTGTGGACTAAGATTTCCAAGTTTTTTGGTGGATATCCAGAAGAGAGATTGCTGTGGCATTTGGTAATTCTATTTTTACATTTTTTGAGGAACCTCCATACTGTTTCCCATAGTGGTTGTACTAACTTACATTCCCACCTGTGATGTATGAAAGTATCTTTCTCTCCATAGGCTCTCCATCACTTATTATTCTTTGTCTTGTTGATAATGGCCATGCTAACATGTGTGAGTTGCTATCTCATTGTGGTTTTAATTTGCATGTCCCTAATAGCTAGTGATGTTGAACATTTTTTTATATATCTGTTGGCCATTTAAGTGAGAAAAGTCAGACTGAAAAAAATCAAGAACCATGTGACTTCACTTATAGGTGGAATATAGAACTGAAAGTAACAACAACAACAACAACAATCTCATGAACACAATAATTTAGTAGTTCCTGAGTGTAAAGAGGGAGGGGGCTGGGGGAAGAGGGTGATGAAAATAGAACTAATTCTAGGTGGTGAGCACCTAATAAAATACATAGACAACGAAATGTAGAATTGTACAACTGGAACCTATATATTTTTTACCAACCAATGTCACCCCAATTAATTTTATAACTAATTAAAAAGAAAAAAAAGAAAAAAATTAAGTTTAGACATAGAAAAATAAGATTATGACTTTATCCCTATAACAATGGGAAGTTACTGCTAAATTTTCAGCAAAAAGTGACATAATAAAATCTATTTTTATTAAATTTATTGGGTTAATAATAGTTAGTAAAAGTATATAGTTTTCAAGTTTACAATTCTATAATACATTACCTATTATGTTGCATTGTGTGTTTGCTACCGAAAGTCAATGCTCCTTCCATTGCCATATATTTGACTCCCTTTAGCATCTGCTAACAGTCCTTCTTTCTGTTCAATTGCTGATAATCACTTAATCATTGTCTGCATCTCTAAATTTTTGTTTGCTTATTCCCTTATTGCTCTCATTTTTATATCACACATTTGAGTGAAATAATATGGTTCTTGACTTTTTCTGTCTCACCTATTTTGATTAGCCTGATAATTTCAAGATCCACCCTTTTTGTTGCACTGAATGAAGAAAAATATTTACAAACTACTCCTCCAATAAGAGGCTAATACTCAATATATATGAGCTCATAAAGTGTTACAAACAGCAAAAAGAAACTAACAGCCCAGTAAAAAATGGGCAGAGGACCTGAACAAGCATTTCTGCCAAGAAGACACACAAACAGCGGACATATGTATAAAAAGATGCTTAACTTCACTAGCTATTAAAGACATGCAATCAAAGCGACAATGAATTACCACCTCACACATTCTAGAACAGCTATTATTAACATGGCACATAATAATAAGTGTTGGAGAGGTTGTGAGGAAAAAGAAATTCTCATGCACTGCTGGTGAAAAGGTCAATCAGTATATCCACTATACACAGCAATCTCTCTCCAGGGTATCTACTCAAAACATTGTAAGCATTTATCTGTAAAAATATATGTACCCTTATGTTCATTCAGCATTATGCATGGTAGCAAAAGCATGGATATTACTGAAGTGGCCTTATATAGAAGATTGGATAAAAATGATGTGGCACATAAAATAAGATAAAATTCTCTCAAATTCATTTTTCTTTTAAAAATTACTCCACAGAGTAAAAAAAAAATTAGAAATGGCAAGAGTAGATACATAAAAAACAAAATAATTTGATTATCCACTGAAATTGCACATATTGATATATGGAGAAATATGTTCAAATGAAGAAAATTCTATTAATCAACCTGATTTCTCTGTGAATTATAGAAGCATCAATTTTATTTGATTAGCAATGGAATACACTTGTACTGTTTTTATAACCACCAGTGTTTTATGAGATTTCACTTTGAGAACTACTAGCACAGAGGATGCAAATATAGCACGTAACTATTGATTTTCTGAATGCACTCTTTGTGTTCTTACATAACCACTAATTAATAAGATCTGTTTTTTTATTATTTATGAATTAACGTTTAGAGTGATAGTTTATAACAGACAATGTCCTGAGATGATTGGAAAAAGAATAGGCTTTATTGTAAGACATATCTGTATTCAAAACTCAGCACTTTCACTTAATAGCTGAGTTAAAGGCTCTCACTGAGCTATATGGTTTTCTTGTAAAAATGAACATATATATTTTTAGGTGCCAGTGCTATAGGTGGTTATTTCTATCTAACTTAAGCAATGTGTATATGGTGCTGAGTGTACCATAATTACTCAAAGGTAAATTCTAAAGTGAAAGTAAAAATGATAATAGAAATAGGTGTTATTTTTATAATTGTGTTCATTGTCTCACTATATAACTGCAAGTCCTGATTGTCATATACCATAAGAAATGGCATTAGAGAGATAATCCCTGGTGGTAAAAAATTCAACACAGAGTGCCTCAAGAAACTTTCATCAGAGCTGAACCAATATGACACACAGAGAAATTTTTTATCCCCAATGTAGAAAAATTAGCTTTATAATAAGAATGTGAAATAAAATGTTCCAAGAAAAAAAAAACATGGATAATCTGTTAAAAATCAATCCATTAACCACCCCTCCAAATAAAATGAATGAAAAGGATTATTTCTTGTTATTCATTTCCACCTACATAGTAATCTTATTCATTTTGCTTTATTTCATAAAGAATTACGATATTACATACTGAATTCAATGATTTTTTATTACTTTCCCAAAGAAAACCTATTAAATATAGCAATAATATTTATCCCCTTCATTAAGATGACTACAGTGATTTACAATGTTAAGAAAGTGCTTAAAATTATACAATTTGTTCATGACAGCTCTTTATCTAGTAAAACTGAATCTCAATCTAAATTTTAATTCTTAGCTCACTGAACGTTGTCAATGCATAAACCACATAAAACATAGAGGATGACTCTAATAAAACTTTGAATGTTGTATTCACTGTTGCTTCAGAAAGTATAAGTATTGCTAATCATCGTCATTTTAAAAACCATGTATAATAAAATATTTTTTCTCACCAACTTATTAACATCAACCAAAAGCAAGACAGTAAAATGGTTTGAGAATTAAAATATGTAGTACAAATTAATGCATCCATGCTTCATTAACTGAATAGTTAAATTCCAGTCCTATACTATGACCTTAGTAATCAGACAAAAAGACTGGTAGGAAATTAATGTTTCTTGAGGGCTTAAGATCTTTCATTTTTCTCATCTCTCCTCTTACCTTTACCAAACACATTTTCCACTGACAAGTTTTATTTATTCAACCTTTATAATGTATCCCAATTTGTTTGGTCTTTCTCCACACCTACTAGTAACATTGAAGCCGAAGTCATCATTACCTGTCACCTTTGATTTAAATTACTGCAGTAACCTCCCATGGGCATCATTCTATTCACTATTGCTCTATTTCAATTCATTCCCTACAGAAATATCACAGTGGCCTTTCATAAACACAAGACTTCCTTTAATTATTATTATTATTATTGTTATTACTATTATTATTACTATTATTATGAAGACTATTTTAGAGCAGTTTTGGCTGTACGGCAAAATTGAGAGCAAGGCATAGAAATTTTCTATATGCTTCCAAACCCTAAATATGTGCAGCCTTCCTTATTATCAACATCACTCACCATATTAGTGCATTTGTTACAGATGATAAACCTACATTGATACATCATAATCACCCAAAATGTATAGTAGTTTACATTATGATTCACCCTTGGTGTTATACATTCTATAGGGTTAGGCAAATGTCTAATGATTGACATGTATACATAATCATGGTACCATTCAGAGGATTTTCACTGCCCTAGATAATTGACTCTGTGTGCAGCCTCCTTATTCTTCACCCCACCTTCAACCCCTGGAAATCACTGAACTTTATATTTTCTCAATAGTTCAGACATTTCCAGAATATCATATAGTTTAAACCATGTGTTATATATAGTTTTCTGATAAGTTTATTTGACTTAACAATATTTGGTACATTTCTTCTATGTCTTTTCAAACTTTGTTAGCTCATTTATATAAATAACTGAGTAATATTTGACTATATGGATGTACCAAATTTTGTTTTATCTACCCACTTGAAGAAAGATATTTTGGTGGCTTTCTAGTTTTGTCAATTATGAATAAAACTGCTATAAATATCCACATGTGGGTTGTAGTGCAAACATAAGTTTTCAAATCTTTTGGGCATATACCAAAAAGCATGATTGCTGGATTTTAAAGATTCATTTTTATTAATATTTTTGAGGAGAGAGAGAGAGAGATGGACAGATAAACAGAGACAGAAAGAAGAGGGATGGCCCAGAGAAGTCTCCAACATTGTATGTCATCAGTTTTCAACATGGTTTTGTTCCACACAGGTGGGCAGGGGCCACTCAGGGTGGGAAATGGGCTTGGGACCTCCCACATGGGAGGCATGCTTCCTTGAGCCAAGGGCCAAATCAGAGGGGTGAGAATCAAACTGGGAGCCTCCTAGATGGGACACACACCGCAATTTAGCACGGGCCAGGGCCAGGATTCGATCCTCAGTTCCCAGGACTGCAAAGAGAGTGCTTAACACGCTGAGCTATTCTGGCTTCCCCAATTGCTGGTTCTTATGTTAAAGGTCTTTTTAGTTTTGTAAGAAACAGCCAAATTGTCTTTAAAATTAGCTGTACACATTTACATTTCTACCAGCAGTGAAAGAAAGTTCTTGTTGCTCCATATTCTCACCAGCATTTGGTGCTGTCAGTGTTCTAAATTTTGGCCATTGTAATAGGTGTGCAGTGGTATACTATTTTAATTTTTATTTCTTTGATGACATAATATGAAGCATCATTTTTTATGCTTATTTGCCACATGCATATCCATTTTGGTGAACAATTTAAGAACTTTGGTTCACTTTTTAATTATCTTGTTTTCTTTTCTTATTGTTGAGTTTTAAGTGGTTTTTGCATATTTTGAACAACAACATTTATCAAATGTGTCATTTGCAAATATTTGTACTCTGTTTGTAGTTCATCTTCCATTTATCTTAACACTGATTTTTTTGAAGAACAAATATCTAACTAATAATTTTTATTGATAAATTTATTAGGATGAAATTGTTTATTAAAATTCGATAAATTCCAGGTGAATTATTAATAAAATTTTATTGAAGTCTAGTATATCTATTATTTCTTTCATTTCTCATTCCTTTGGTATTATATCTAAAAACAACAACAACAACAACAACAAATACCCAACAAACTAAAAGTCACCTAGCTTTCTTTTTATGTTATTTTCTATGAGTTTTATAGTTTTGTGTTTTATATTTAGGTCTATGATTAAGTTTGAGTTAATTTGGGGGAAAGGTATAAAGTCTTTGTCTAGGTTTACATTTTGCAAGTGGGCATCCAGTTGTTCTGGCACTATTTGTTGAATACCATCTGTGTTCCATTGTGTTTCCCTTGTTTCTTTGTCAAAGATCAGTTGAATAGTTCATTTTAAGATGTATCTTATTGTTTTGAGAGAAAGAGAGAAGGAGAGAGAGAGAGAAGTGGAAGAGGGCCCAGAGCAGTCTTCACAGTTATACATCATTATTGGCAACATTGTTTCATTCCACACAGGTGGATGTGGGGCCATATGGCTTGATAGCCAAACTGGGGGTCTCCTGCCTAGAAGACAAGAACCTTCACCACCATCCCAGCAGTTACCATTTGTCCCTTAGTTCAGCAAATGGGTTTATGTAGACTGGGACCAGGAATTGATTTCCTGACCTCACAGTTCCAAGGCAAGTGTTTAACTTGCTGAGCTATCCTGATATTCCCATTAGATTATTTTTATTGCTTAACAACCTACAAAGCCCATCATTGTTTGTCTCTTTGTCCTCTCTATTACATGCAACTTTCTTCTAGATAGCTCCCCCCTCCCCCAATCCTTCCGGTATTATTTAATTATCACTTATTGTAAATGTTCTGTCTAGTTATTATCTCACATTATCTTATTTTGATTTCTTTATAACACTTATTACATTCTATATGTTTTATACATATTTTTTGCTTATTCATTTCCTACAGTATTTCTCCTCACTAATTTGTTCACTAGAACATAAGCCTGGCAAAGGTAATAATATACATTCCTGCCTATTCTCTTCCATATTTATAGCTTTCAGCATAAAGACTTAATGCAGTTGGTCTTCAATAAATATTTGTTATTATTTAATTATTTTATTAAATTTTGGGGGTGTAATATAGTTTAATAAAATTATATGGTTTTAAGTATAAAATTCTAGTATACACTATCTATATATTGTACTATATGTTTTCTAAAAAGCCAGTACGTATTTTTAAAATATCTCTAATATAAATAACTTAGAATTAATTTTTGGTCTAGAAATAGACAAGCTTCACTTTTCTAAAATTATTTTGTATGGAGCAGGTCTTTCTCTAATGTGTTCTATTAGTCCATAAATTGCTGCTAATACATAATTGCTTCAAATGTTGGCTATTTAACTAAGATATTTTTTACCCCCAAAACTACATTCTTTCTACTGCATCACATTGTCTCCCTCTGTAAAATGATCCCAGAACAGTAAAGATAACATTAGTGTGAGCGCTACCAGATTAAAAACTAGAAAAACAAACAACGGATATTTTAAAATTTTATTAAGAATGTCTTAGGAACTAGGGTATCAGTGGACACTGCCATGAATATAAAACTATGAATATGAAGGAGTTATACACTGAAAACTATAAGACATTTTCTAAAGAAAATGAACAAGACACAAAGAAATGGAAAGATATTTTGTGTTCATGGATTGGAAGAATCAACATAGTTAAAATGGACATATTACCTAAAGCAATATACAGATTCAATGCTATTCCCATCAAAATCCTACACACGTTCTTTAAAGTAAAAGATAAAAAATGTCATCAAATTTGTATGGAACCACAAAATGACCTGAATCATAAAAGCTAGCCTAAGAAAAAAGGACACAGCTGGGGGCATCTCACTGCCTGACTTTAATCTGTATTACAAAGACTCAACAATCAAAACAGCTTGGTATTGGTAGAAAAACAGACACACTGACCAATAGAACAGAATTGAAAACCCAGAAATAAACCCACAAATACATGGACAGAATATTTTTGACAAAGGAATGAAAAATATACAGTGTGGAAAAGAAAGCATCTTCAGTAAATGGTGCTGGGATAATTAGAAAATCATATGCAAAGGATTGAATCTGAACTGTGATTTCTCACTGTATACCAAACTTAACTCAAAACGAATTAAAAGCATCCAAATAAGACCTGAAAGAATAAACTGCATAGAAGAAAATTATAGACCTGGGGTTTGAGGAAGACTTTATAAACTTGAATTAAATGGCAAGGAAAGTAAAAGCAAAAATAAATAAATCGGACTTTTTCTAACTAAAAACTTTTGTGAGGAGAAAGGATGGTGGCATGAGAAGAGAACACAGATAACTGCCTGGGAAGGGACTTGTGAACAGAGGGGAATCCACGGGGGAAACCCTCAGAAGCAAGGTCAACTAAGAGAACCACACAGCGCAGAACTACACCCAAAGGTTAGAGGAAAAAAGGAAGAGCGGAAGAGGGAAAGGGAAGCAGCAGTTCAGGGTCACGGACAAGGAGCTTGGCCCGGGGCTGGCAAAAACAAAGGGGGATTGGAGGACTACAGTCAAAGTGGAGCTAGATCGAGGGCAGGCTGGAAGCTGAGACCTAAGGAGCATAAAAGCCCCAAAAGACTGTGGACAATTTAACATCCAAACTCAAGGGATAGCACGCAGTGCCCTAATCAGATCACAGAGCCTAAAGTGCAACAAAGACAGTGGAACAGGGCAGCTGAACTTCCCGGTGGGAAGGGTGAGAGCAGGGAATCAGCCCACAATAGATTGACACCCATGATTTACGGAGGAGATTGACTGTGAGGGAGCACCTTTTGAGGACAGGGCTCTTGGAGTGAGCGCTGGGGCTTGAATGGACACAGCTGAACTAGATGTGCTTAAAATGAATCCAGTGGTCTCAACAGAGCCGCAGGCCTAGAGCCACTGCCGAGCAAGCTGTGGCCTATGTGCCCAGGGCATTCGGCGTCCTGCTCATCAGGCTGCTAAGACGCCACTACCCATGCACAAGACCCACTATCAGCGCCCTGCCCACGGGGCCACAGCAGCGCCAATGCCCGCATGGACATCTGGGCTAACAAACGGGCAACTGCAGCACTGACGCCTACGCGAGTGACTTGGCTACCAACCGGGTCGCCACGGCGCCTACGCCTGCACAGACAACCTGAATTTGGGTGCGACAATGACCACAAACTGGGCCTCTGCCAAGCCTCAGACCATCCATGCTGCTGCCCAGTGAGCGCAGCTCAGAGCCGTGATTAAAGGAAAAACAGTCAAGCAGGAGAGAAAGGGGAGAAAGACCAGAGCTCCTGCACCCCGCACGCACTAAACCACCAGCACCCCTGATGAAAGAGGAATCTGCTACTGTGTCTCAGGTCTACCCTAGCTCCTACTCACATGCCCCCACCGCCGGCCAAACCCTCACTACCCTGCTTTCTAACAGCTAAGACAGCAACCTGAAGTGCTCCAGTACACAGAAGCTGTCTGCTTCCCCGAACCCTATCCCAAAATCTCCTCCTCCCACAACTGAGCCCAAAAGAAAAAAAAAAAAAAAAAGAGAAGCTCATCTGATAGGCAAACCCACAGAGGGAAAACATACTCGTGCCTAAAGCAAATACAACCACATCAAACACAATGCACACCTCAGAATCCAAAGCCCCTCCAGAAGATCAGGGGCATTCTTTAGTAAAGGAGCTTGCACAATTGGAATCAAATCTAAGTAAAACAGAATTTAGGGCTGAAATACTCAAGACACTCAAAGAGCTCACTAAATACTGGCAAAGTACCCAGACACAGTTAAATGACCTCAACAAGAAATGTTATGTGCAAAATGAGTACTTTACCAATAAAATTCAGAAGCTACAGCAGAACCAAAAGAAACTCCTTGAAATGAAAGGCATCATGGCAGAGCTAAAAAAAGAACTGACCAGCATAGGAAATAAGGCTGACCAGCTAGAGGAAAGGGTGAGTGAAATTGAAGATAGAAACATTAAAATGTCACAGAAGGAAGAAGAAAGGGAAAGGAGAATCAAGAGAAATAAAAGAGCCCTACAAGAACTCTCTGACTCCATCAGAAAGAACAATATTAGAATAATAGGGGTACCAAAAAGAAGCGAGATGAAATCTTCTCAGAGTCTACTAAAACAAATCGTGGATGAAAATTTTCCTAACTTATGGAAAAATTTACAGCACCAAATCCAAGAGGAAAGCAAGAGCCCCAACTTTCTAGACCCTAGCAGATCTTGTCTCAGGTGAATTGTCCTCAAGATGACAAAAAACAAAGACAAAGAAAGAATTCTTAAGGCTGCCAGGGAAAACGAAATATAACTTACAAAAAAAAAACTGTCAGGTTGTCACCAGACTTATTAGCAGAAACTGCAAGACAGAAGGGAGTGGGCCCCATTTTTCAAAATATTTAAAGAGATAAATTTCCAGCCAAGAATTAAATATCCAGCAAAATTAACCTGTAGACATGAAGGAGGAATTAAGACCTTTACAAATATAGAAAAGCTGAGGGAATTCTCCAGCTCAAAACCAACACTCCAAGAAATACTGAAGGAGACTATTACACCTGAATCAAGAAATCAAAATAAATGGAGAAAAGTTGGGACAACAAAAAAAATAAAATAAAAAGGAAAGAAGAAATGGATACAGGATACCCTCATATATCAATCATCACCTTAAATGTAAATGGACTGAACTCACCAATAAAGAGGCACAGGGTAGTAGACTGGATTTAAAAACAAAATTCAACCATATGCTGCCTACAAGAGACACACCTCACCCACAGGGACAAACATAGATTCAAGGTAAAAGGATGGGAAACAATACTCCAGGCAAATGGCAGTCAGAGAAAAGCTGGAGTGGCCATACTGATTTCT
>PVKE010052171.1:0-10422 GCA_004027555.1 Craseonycteris thonglongyai | reverse complement strand
AAAAACCTTTTAAAACAAACAAAACAAGCTTATAGATACAGAGATCAGATTGATGTTTGCCAGAGGTGGAGGGTAGGAGATGGGAGAAATGAGTGAAAGAGAGTAAAAATAAATTATTATTTAAATATAGATGTAAGAAAGGAATAACTATTTGTTTTCCCCATCTTGCGCAACATCGGTCTCAAATGATACATTTTTAAAAATACAGAGTTAACTAGTTTATGGTTTAAATGTAGTAAAAGCATCCATGACTTAAAATAAGGTTGTATTATTAATATCATAAATTGACTTGAATTTTAGAAATTTAAGTGTTTGTCTTTTTCCAAAACAACTTGAAAATTAAGAGTGTTGCCTAAACAATTTAATAAGAATTGTTTACTTTAGACCAAATTATTAGTACCATTGGCTTCTTTACCAGAGTTTGAAAATACATTATTGCACCTCCTTCTTTTGCTTTCCACTGGTAGTGGGTCACTATATAGAGAAACTGCTAAATCTGGCATTGTGGACCTTTCAAAGCATCTTCCCCTCTGTGACTATGTGAATACAATTTAAAGCTGTTCTTCAGCTTGGATTAGTAAAATACATTTGGGCACATATTTCATTTTGTCATCTGGACTTGAACTAAAATTAAATAAATCAACACACATTTCAGTGAAATTCTTTATGAATTGATCATTTGTATATATTATTGATGATAACTACACAAACTTCATTATATAATATATCATTCTCTTTAATGTTATTGTCATTAAAAATGCAATACAGCACCATGAGTGTGAATATATCAAAATCACAGAAATTCTTGTGGTCAGTTATCAGTCAGAAACTGAGTATCTTAAATCAAAGACTTATAATAATTTGGATTTCTTTTTCTTTATTTCCAGACACTGCAAATGGATGTCAACAAGCTAAACATAACCTTGCTTCGAATGTTCCGCCAAGGAGTGGCCACATCTTTAGGACTCTTACCCCAGCAAGTACACATCAATCGCCTCATTGTAAGATGCCTCCATTTCACATTCCCAGATAATGGGCTTTGATCTTTACTGAAGGGCTCAACAATAAAGAACAGTAATAAGGAACACCCATGCTCTAGTTCTATGGCCCATGAGCCAAATTTGGCTTACCACTGCTTTTTGTAAAGAAAGTTTTTCTGCAATAAGCCACTCTTGTTTCTTTATATATTGCCTGTGGCTACTTTCTTGCTGCAATGACAGAGTTGAGTTGTAACAGATTGTTTGTTTGGCTGCCCTGAAGGTTAAAATATTTGCTATCTTACCCTTTACAGGAAAAGCTTGTCAACCTTTTGATAGTTCAAGGCTAGTACCCTAGTAGGTATAAATAAAGGGGCCCAAAATATTTGTCTCACCAATCTGACAGTACTCCCCAAATACAAGTATTCTTCCTAAGAGTGAAACATTCCATGTCACTCAAAGCCATCTTCAGACTCTATCTCTGAAAACCCATTCCAAGTATATCAGTAGAATGAAGGATACTGAATGCACAGACAGAGTATTTTAATTTAAAAAATGAAGAATCAATGCTTGAGGACAGCAGCCAAAATGGAATGCAAGAATAGATAGTTCTGAAAAGCTGAGAGAAAACTTGAATAGATAGATATTTGGGGTGGGGAAGAGGGAAACCTAAAGGATCTTTAGTATGAGATCCACTTTAGACCTGTCTGTCATCACCTGCATCTTTTTTCCCCCTGCTTTTCTTTGTTGTTTGAGGACTATGATGTGATCCAACTACACTTTCCCATCTGTCCTTGAAGATGGATGTGAGCAAAGGCAGAAAAAGACAAATTCAAAGCAGATGATTTTTGCTTTGTAGAAAGCCAACCACCTAAGGTTCCTGTGAAAAGTGACTTGGGAATCATCTTACGGTTTTAAATTTGTTCTTAATTTCCACTGCAATGAGAACCCAAGCAAGGAACATGTTCTACTTGCCTTTTCTTATTCTCCTGCTAGAGCTCAGCTTTCTATTGTATCAATATCTGCGTTTTCTGCTATGGAGAAGAATTTGCTTTTGATTTTGGTTTAGGGTTTCTGGTTCTTTTATAAGTATGGAAGGTGAGTCATTTCATTCTCCATAATGACTATTCTGAGAGTCAACTATGATCTGGGATTAAATAAGCTTTAAAATCAAGGTTTTTATCTCAGTACAATAGAAAAAGAAATACATCATTCCTTAATATTCTGAAAGAGTAAAACAGGTTATTTATGTCCTGGGCATTCCTTGCTCAAATGAGATTTAGGTAGTATAGATGTCTCCATTCTAAGTCTAAAGTTTTTTATATATACTTAGATATCTTAGATATACCTTTATGTATATAAGTTTAAGGAGCATAATAGCTTTTTTTGCAGGAATAAAAGAGAAATTTGCCATAGCTGGGGAGAGATATACATATCCAGGAAGAATGTAGTAGTGTTTATTATACATGTCTGTTTCTAAGAGTAGTTATTATTATTTTTTTTTTAATGATTTATTTCATTGTTTGAGAGAAGGTAAGAGAGAAAGAAGGGGGAGGGTCCAGAGCATTCTCCACAGTTGTACATCATTACTTGTGAAATGGTTTTATTCTACACAGGTGGATGTAGGGCTGTATGGTGCGGAACCAAACCAGGGCCTCCCTCATGGGAGATGAGAACCTTTGCAACTGAGCCATCTTGGCAGTTACCAGTTGCACCACAGTTCAGCATAGGGGTTTGCGTGGGTTGGGGCAGGGAATTGAACCTTGGGCCTTGCGATTATGAGGCAAGCCTTCAATCACTGGGTCATCCCAGCATCCCCCAAATTTGTTTTTCAATTAAATTTATTGAGGTGACATTAGTTAGTAAAATTATGTTTTCAGCATACAAGGCTGTGTGATACATCATTTTTATACTGTATTATGTATTCAGCCCCCAGATTCAGTTCTCCTTCCATCACCAAATATTTGACCTCCTTATAATAACTACTCTTACAGGGTGTCAAAAATAAGGGTGTTGGGGATGCCAGGATGGCTTAGTGCAGGGGTGTCAAACTGAATTAAAACATGGGCCATTTGGTGCAACAGGCAAGATTCACGCGGGCCACATCACATTTACAAACGTCGCCGGAACTGAGTCAGTGTGTTTATACACGCCCACAGGCCCCCAGGAAAGGCACTGGGCCACGTGTATACTTGTCTTCAGTAGTTGAAGGGTTAACAAGGGAATTGTATGGGCCACAAAAAATTACCTCGGGGACAGCTTGACACACCTGGCTTAGAAGATTGAATGTTAAATTGTAGCTCTAGGGTCAGAGGATTGAATCCCTGCCCTGGCCCATGCTGAACTGGGGCTTACCCCTGATTCAGTTCTCATTTAGGTGAGCCTCCTATAAGGGAGGCAGGCCCCTGGCCAGTTCTGCTCTGCGCAGCCCCATGCTCACCTTTGGATTGAAAACTACATAGAAAACTAGTGATGAGCAACTATGAAGAATGCTCTGGGCCCTCCTGTTCTCTTTGTCTCTCTCTATCTCTGTCAAAAACAATAAAAATAAATTTAAAAAAATAATAGTGTTATAATAATAGGTAGAGTTATGATGACACTCAAGACAGCAGAGCACAGTGATGAAGGCCCTGTGCTTTGAAGATAGACAGACAGAACTATACTCCATTTCCAGCTTGGCCGCGTCCTAGCTGTGGAACCTTACGCCAGCTACTTATGTTTCTTCATTTGCAAAATGGATAAAACTAGAAGACTAATGTCCTGGAGGGGTTTTTACTATTAAATGAGATAACAGACATAAGGTACACAGGAGCATGTCAGGCATAAAACTAAGTATTCTATTCCTACTATTGTTGTTATTAGGTCATAAACTTTTAAATTATTACAAAAATGCCTCATATCATTATCATGCTCTACATAGTTATTGTCTGTTTTTCCCTGAAAACATGAAAATGTTTTTTTCTGGATTGCTAGTAGTACATTGATTCTTCATTGTATACCTGACTAAACTTCTGAAAAAATTGCATTAAAAGAAAATTTTCTAGCATGAGAGAACTCTATATATCAAAAAGAAGAGTAGTAATAATTCCCTTCTATACTACATTGTATAAGTTGTAAAAGAGAATCTAACAATGGCAATGCCGGGTTTTTTTGCATGGTGTTTATTTTTTGTACGTATCAGCCATTTATGTACCGTAGGACATTCTCTGTCTCCCTTCAGTTAATGAGGTAATACTAATAGGAAAGTATGATGACATTACTGCACAATGCATATATTTCTGCCAAAAGATCGATTTTAAAACTATGATATAATTTATTTGAGGTGAAGAACAGAATCAGGGAAGCAACTTCAAAGCTCATCTAGCATCACTCTCTTTAGTTAATCCAGTCTTCATATTAACAAAAGTTATAAGAATAATATATGGATTTGCAATGTCTAATAATGGCATCAGGTTTTATTTAAGTCATTTGATTTTTAAAATCCTACTTTAAACACAATTACTGAGGAGGAAACAAAACAATATGTTTCAAAAATTACAATATGGAAGGGAAAATAAACCTCATCCAGTGAAACAGGAAATTCAAAATCTTGAGGTGTCAACAAATTGAAAGGCCATATGAAGATTTCAGGCTGGTAATATTAAATATACCAGAGAATAACTAATAAATGTAATCTCCCAGGTGCCTTGTAGGATTCAAGGGTTCTGATTTTCTTTAATGTTTTTAGAGTAAGATAAAAATATTTCCCAAAGTTGTTTAAAAAGGTCTATTAACATATACAAATAATGTACTTTCACTAGGGAAAGAAAAACAGTGTTGAACTCTTTGTGTCTCCCATAAACCAACAAGGAGAGGTTTCTGATGCCCTGCCATCTGAGGATGTGCTACGTTCACTTAATATCAATATTTTGCAGCAAAATTTATCCCAGTTCGGAATTATAGAAGTCTCCTCTGAGGTATGTTGTTGCATGGAAAATTTCATCTAAATATTTGCACAGTTAGCATGACAGGGCAACCCAACCTCAAGCAGCTTTATTGTGAATGCTATTTATTGTATGTCATTTGATAATAAAAATCTCCCTAAGGGTCAGAATTCTCTGCTTTTAATCCTGTATGTGTCGAGTCCTTAAGGAAATTCATTTTCACATCAAAGTTTTACTTTTTGACACTCACTTTTCCAAATCTCTATGGCCTTGTTAATTATTTTGACTTATCCAATATATTGTCTAGAAGAAAGACCATTTAGATATATTTATCAATTAGTTATTTAAAATTGAAATGTGCAATAAATAAATACTCAAATCTTTCTTCAACAAGTGCACCTCTCCTTGTTGCCTTCTTTGTCAAAATAATCACCAGATAGTCACCTTCTTCCACAACTGTGGAGTTAATTTGAAATGGGTTTTTTTGTTTTCGTTTTGTTTTTTTCCCATTGAGAAACCCAATTTTAAGAACTATGAACATTTTCTTCATAATTATTTCCAAATTTGATAGTGTTTAAATTTCCCCTATCAACTCTATCATTCTCACTCCTGAATAAATTCTATCCCTTTTTGATTTTTCCTATTTCATCCCACTCTAACTTGCTAGAATGATCATCATCTTAAACATAGTTAATTACATTCACAGAATCACACAGTTAGACTTCGAGGGAACACGCATAAACATTTTATAGATATAGAAAGTAAGGCCCATAGAAATTAATGACTTTATCAAGGTGACGAAGCACATGAGGTATAAAGCAACATTTAAGATCTACATGTTTTGCTTTCTAGTCTATTCCACTTTTCAGTAAAACACATTGCCTCTCATTTCAGCAACTGTCACAGGTATGGTACACAAATATGTGGTACAAGATTATATTTGAATCCCAAAGCCACATGTCATGTGTGTGACCTTTGGCAGGTGATTTAATTTCTGTGAGATTAAGTCTGTGTTTGCATAGTGTCAGCCTCTCTGACCCTCAGTTTCTCCTATTCAAAATGGGTATAATAAAAAGAAATGAGTATAGTTCTTATCTTATAGACTTGAAATAGGAATTACTTTTTAAAATATTTATGGAAATCCTCATATACAGTAGGTTCCCAAACAAATATTTGAATACTAGATGGAATGGCAGAATAAAAATGTATGTCATCATTGACATTGAACCATGATTATAACAACTTCCAACTGGTCTTCCTTCATTTAGTTTTGCTGTTCTTCTTACCCTTCCCACCACATACTCTCCTCACCCACGCACATCATGTGTTTTCTCTCTTGACACTAGATTAATGTTGCATGTGTTTTCTCTCTTGATACTAGATTAATCTTGCTAAAGTAAATATGGTCATGTCCTCCTAACTTGTGATTCTTCTTTGGCCTTCTAAATGCTACAGAATCAAATGTGGATTTTTAAATATGATATATAGTTTTTTGGTGTGCTGGGCTTTATAATTGTTGAACTCTTCCAGTTTATACTTCAGCAACTCCAAACTTAGTAAGTGTCATGACATCCTCATACTGTCTCTTCCATTCATGCTTGTGCCTACATTGATTCATTTTCAAAACTTTCCTGGTTCACTATCAGTCTACTAGATAGTGAAACTTTCCCTTGTGCCTCCACAGAAGTGAGTGCTCATTGATTTGTGTTCTCGTTGAGCTTAATACAAAACCCCCCTATCCTGTGTTGATCTTCAAGTTCATATCTACCCTGCAGGCTCCCTCAGAGACATCCAGATTTGCCATGTTATTTTTTCTGTGTCCCCAGTGCCTTCGATCAGTGCCTGGCATTCAGTGGGTACACAAATAGCCAAGCACTATGCTAGGTGATATCCAAAGTAGAAAAATAACTGAGTAAACAAATAAATAAAATATGGTTGTTGCTTTCAATAGGTTTATGTTCTAATTGGGCAAATTAAGATGCAAGTAGACAAGGAAAACATAGGGGTATAATAACGTTGCCATACTGTACAATGGCAGCTTTGAGGAGAAAGAGGCCACTTTATATTTCAAGGAGACCAAAGGAGAATCAACATGAGCTTAAACACCCAGCCTATCCCAATCCCTATTTTCATGTTACTCTGAAGGGACTTCCTTTTGTGCATTAAACCAAACCCCATTGTTGTAGTCCAGGTCCTTTGTAGACTAACTTGTATACATCGTACCCAGGAACATTCTTTAAAGTTTAAAATGGATTAGTTTATTTTGCTTCCTTTATGTTTTCAGTTACTTATGTAAGTATTCCTTCCTGTTGCTTTATGCTGAGTTTAAATGCCATTTTGAACACATTAGGACTATGGCAGCTCAGTGAGTCAGCCAGATTTATGAACCAAGAGAAGCTAACCATACCAAAAAGCTAGTTAAATCGAATGCGTATTTTGGGATCACCCAACATATCCCAGTCCAGTGACGATAAGGAGTATAGCCTGACTACCTATCACAGAACTATTAACCCACAATAGCCCACAACAGACTATCAAATACATAATGACAATGTATTTGATAGTCAATATGTGATATTTCTTATGAAACTGTGGGAATTGAGAAATCTAGAAAATCTGGTCTCTAGGAAATATATTACAGGAGGTTAGGAAGTATTTTAATTGGCTGTAAGGAGCATTTTATCTAGGATAGATGAATTGATTGAGGCTTTTGTTCAGACACTTCTAGAAGGGGCCCAGAATTACCCTCTGACCAGAAGCTCTAAATGCAGAAACAGGAGAAAGCTGTGAGCAGCATGCAAGTGCCCTTGTGGGGAGCATTAGACATATACAGTCCAAGGAGGCACGGCCAAAGCATTTGTTGTTAGTTGTTTAACCTCGTAATAGTATTCTGTGAGTTTTGCAACTTCTTTATTCATCTTTGTGGTTAATGTGTGATGACAGCTTGTGCCTCAAGCCATTCTTTCACATTTTTATCCCCAAATTACTGTTCTGCCATAGTGGTATGTTTATTAATGGAAACAAATATGAATACCTTGGTATTTTGGTTTTTCATCCTTTACTTGGATTACAGAACACTGTGAATGTTGTCTCAAAGCATCTATTCCTAAACTTACATTAATTATTTTCAGGGAAGGATATGCCTTTTTGTTGTTGTCATTTTTTTTTATTTACTTGATTTTTTTAAATCAGAAATGACTCTTGGGAAAAAAGAAATACCAAATAGAGAATTACTTTTGTTTATTATGTTTTCATTTTGAATCTAAGTTTCTTGGGAGAAAAAGACAATTATAAAAAATATATTTTTATGCAGTACCTAGAACATTGTAGGCATTTAAATATTATTTTATTATAAGATGTTCATAAAGATAAAACTAGACTTGTTGCCTAACAAGTCAAATCACCAGGAAATATGATTAAATTTATTGTTTTAGTTTTTATTTTTATATGTTTAATAAAATTAAATACCTATTGAAACAATAAGTTCTGCATTCATATTTTTAAAAATAATTTAGGATTTGGTTGTTTTTGTTTAACTGCAAATTACTCCAGTTTCACAGTTTCAAAAGAGGAAATTACCTTCTTTAAATAACAGGCCACACTCTGGTTTCTCTTCAGATTGCATAGATCTTTCGCCTTTTTTTAATAACAGGCCAATATGCCAACTGATATTTTTATGGAATATTTACAAAGGGGAAAAAAATACCAAATAAATATAAACCATAACCCAAGAGTTAGGTGATTTGTTAGTTTAAACTAGGAACATTAGCCAGCAGTCTGAAGAATTACAGGCTTAGCCATACATACAATGTCACAATAGGAGGAATAGTGTTTACATGTGTCAGATCATTCAGACTGAATTGTTTACCTTGTTCACAATATGGTGGAAGTTTGGCATTCATCTAATAAGACTATGTTGTTGTAGACTACATCCCATTTACCTGACTACATCAATCAATTATTATAATTCATAATATTTTCACTTCATTCTTATTCTGTGTGTTTCATCTGTCTTAAAGAGATTTATCACCTAAAGCCTCTGTATCAGCTCTCCTGGCATTTGGGAAGCTCTCCTACTATCTGGGATCAAAGTTGGTTACAAAAAATAATAAGAAGAAAACTGCCATGCATCAAATTATTAAACATGATATAGAGAAGCCATTGTTATTGATACAGTGATACTGGAAACTGCCCAAATTTCAAATCATAAGGCAAAACAAAACTCAACATGTTCTTTCACTGCAACAAAGTTAAAGGGCAAAGAGATTTAGCTATGAAATAAGATTTAAAGATGATAGTGACATCAACTTGACCCGGCCATGGAGCCTCTGAATTATTGAACCTTCAGCCCTCTGAACAAAATATAAAAGGCAGGCCTCACTTTAACTTTATGCAAAAGTTAGATTGGAGAGTCCTCTGAATTATAATCTTTTGATTTGTGGGATCTTAACTACAAACTTTTCCATTTATTACCCTGCCCTTATCAATTTTTTTAGATCTCTGTACAAATATAGTAGTGCTCAGCAGGAATAGCATGACTCAGAAGGAAGTCTATTTACCAAGAAAGTGCAGTGACTAAGTTCTGGGAGTATAAAACATGTGTCTTTATAACTGGGGGTCGGGGGCTAAAGGGTGGGAGGTTAATTCTTCCATCATCACTCCTTTAGTTAAAAAAGAAACAAACACATTTGTCTTAAGCAGAAAAGAAAATGTTGATATTCCAGGAGGTGTAGAACTATAGCAGACAAAAAAATAGAAATGAACCAGATCAGGTTAGGAACACAAAATCTCTTTCCACCCACCTAACTACCTTTTTAAATCTAAATTTTACATTAGCTAAAGTTCAGATCCTCATACTTAAATTTGATAAGTTTATGCTCCCTACATGAAGTCTTAACTAGTTTGCTTTTATTGTAAGCAATAGATGCTCTTTAGTTACCTGCAAAAAAACAAGACAAACAAAAAAACCTCATTTCTATATTTATACCTGATTTTTTCAAGTTTTCTTTTTTTATATAGTTTCCAGCTATGTTTATGGAAACATTGGAATAAAATATGATTTGAATGAGGTCAAAGAGTAAAAGACAAGTTGTCACTTGAACCCAAGATTTCCTTTCCAGAAGGGTACTTGGTTTCACTAAGCAAGTATTTTTAGATTCTCCATCTAATTCCATTTACATATTTTAAAAATATGTCTCAAAATCATTTCTTATATCTATGTATTTGTCTCTCTCTTAGAAAATAAGCATATTATAGTGAGCACATCAATGTTTAACAAGCAAATGAAATGGAAACTCAACAAATTCAGTCAAAGACTTCCTCAAATTTTTTTTTTTTTTTTTTTTTTTTTTTTTTTTTTTTTTTTTTTTTTTTTTTTTTTTTTTTTTTTTTTTTTTTTTTTTTTTTTTTTTTTTTTTATCTTTTCACATTTATAGAGAGAAATTATCTTTTTGTCTTCAGTGCATAGTTATTTCTATTTTACTTTTTGACAGATAGAGAGAGAGATAGAGACAGAGACAGTT
>PVKE010052170.1:0-10424 GCA_004027555.1 Craseonycteris thonglongyai | reverse complement strand
ATGATTGTCTTCAGAAAGCTGAGTCAAAGGAGGAGCACCTCTGCTCTAGCTAATTGGATGATATCTTGGCAGTATTTAGTTTTGGATCTAGAAAGTTGGGGTGGGGAATCTTTTGACCTGCAGAACTGGGAAATGGCTTCTATTGGGCACCATTATTCCCACATAAGTTCTGAATTGAGTAAACACAGTCTGGTTGGGAGAAAAGGGAAAAAAGAAGAATGAGAGAACAAACACAGAGGGTGTGTTACCACATCTCTACCATCATCCCTGCCACCCTTTGCCCAACACAGGACCATGGGGACGGTATTTCTGAGGTTCAGAGAAGCTTTCTATAAGAACAGTGCCTTCATTCACCCTGATTTGACATACTGCCTTTCCACCATTTGTGACTGCCACAAGTAAGAACTAGTCCTGTCTTATTGTGAAGGCCAGAAAAAAAGGCACTATGTGTTCATGGTAGAGGTTGTGCTGTCCTACTTTGAGCACTGGTCAGCCAGAAGGTTACAGATTGGCCCAAGCCCTACATGCGCCATAGCCACACCTCACAGTGTCTCCCAGCTTCTCTACTTGTCACTCAGACTGGAGCAATATGTGTCCTCCCTTCTCTGCACATTGGTATCCATGGATGTGATATGCCTTCTTCCTCACATAGCCCCATAACCCCCTGTTCTGTCATGTGACAGGTGCCCAAAAACATGCAGCTCCCACAGCAGCATCTGCTACAAAGCACATGTCACATGCTGATGTCCCTATCTCCAGTGACTGCAAACAGCTATATGCCTCTTTCCCCTTGGCCCACACACCAACTGTCCAAACCCCAGAATGTAATTTAATCTGGCCTGGGCAGCAAACTTATCTTATTACTTCTTCTCTTCTCTTCCCATTCAACCACAAGTGGATGGCAATCTTAATGCCATTCCTGTGATTGGCAGTTTAATAAATGACTTACTACACATATAAAAGTTAGGGTGGTGGCCCAGTCACTCCTTTTAGAAGATGAGCACTCATCTGTAGCCCTGCTCATTATAACCATCAAAAATGCATTAAGTAAAGGAAAGCTAAAGGCATGCCTTACTCATATGCAAGACTACTATGCAACTGCTACAATAATTAAATATACCTTCTATGCAGCAAAGAAAAAATAAGTTCCAACACCACTGATGATAGAGCCCAAGATAACATCAATCTAATGTGCATTAGCATCATTGCATATGCAGAGAATGGGTCTGGCTTGTTTGGACTGGGGCTGGAGGACAGTTCAGGAGGACTTTAAATACTTATTAGTTGAATAGTTTGCAGTGAGCTTTTGGTAAGTATAAATGCTATGGGTTTGGTACTAGTAATAGGAGGATAGAGATCTTTTTTGACCCTGAGTTGTATGTTGATCAGAGCTCAAACACATTCACAGTATAGGCATTACATTGAACAGACTTGTTCCCCAAAGATCTACCCTCTTCCTTTATCCTCATATGGTTTTCTGAGCCCCTTATGGGAAATGTCTGCAAACTCTGTCCCTTCTCATTTTCTTTCCTAACCAACAGGAGCACTTAAAATAGGGAAACCTTCACCTCAAATACCCAGCCAAGCCCAAGCTGGTGGAAAAGGCATCCACATGGGGCACTGCTTGGCAGAGTGTGCCTATGTAAACTGACCAAGCCCTCCACATGGCCATGGACATCATGCAGGTTAGCAGTCTCCCCCAGCATGGTGGTGCTGGGTGAGCTGAGCTACAGGCTGCTGAGTCCTGAGTGTGCTTTTGGTTGCAGAACCAAGTCAACCTAGCTATGGAGGAGAATGTGCAGCTACAACATTGCATACAGGATCTGAAACATTTAATCAGCCAGCTCTCAGGACATAGAGACATCACACATGCTTTGGAAGACAAGGGCAGGAGTGCAGTGTGGTGGATGGAGTGCTGTGTGGTGGATGAAGTGCTTCGGCAGCTGAGCTCTATTCACTTTTCTTTCCTCCTCACAAGAAAATACAGGGCATATCTCCTGAGAGCTGGGCTGAGAGAGTGGTCCTGGGAGCACCACTTTATTAGCCGGCTGGATCAAGATATAGCAGAAATGAAGGTAGAAGCGCTGATGGTCTCCGCAGGTGGGGATGGGTGAATGGGTGTGGGTGCTTAGTTCCTCTCTCTTCAACTGAAGCTCTGGAAGCTGGAGGAGATGATCGTTCCCCTGGTAGGTAAAAAGGACATGAATGGAGAGTTCTTGGGTGCTTTCCAGAACCTTGCTGTTATGCGTACCACAGCTTCCCCTCACCCTCAGGAGACTGGCACTGCTGATAGTCATATTGGTGAGTAGAGCTCTCTGGCCAGGCAGGTGGTTAGCATACAAGAGCTGAGGCTCGAACATGGCTCAGAGACCTGTCTTCTTTTCTCTAAAGTTTTTGTGGAAGTGAGCCTAGCTCACAGCATTCATCCTGGCCAGGAAGAAACCTTGCAAGGCATGGAAACCCCAGAGGGCCCCACTGCTCAGCAGACCATGCAGATGCATTAAAAAGAGACCCCACAGAAGCTCTCAGACTTAGTCAATAAACCCTGCATACCCTACTTATATTGGGGACATGACTTTATTATTACAAACATCTGATGGACTGACCACAGATAAAGCCTGCACCACCCCTTCTGCTCTTCCTCAACCCCACCCCCATCTCTGTTACTAAGTCCTAATCCCAATTTCTGTTTACTTCCTAATCTCTAGTTAGGTCCCCTAAATATGACACCCCACCCTCCTCATCCTCTCTCTTTCTCACTGACCCTACCTATGGTTTCAATATATTGTCAGTAAAAATTGTGATATTTTGTTATAAAGCCTGAAAATCTCATCCTCTCTCTCTTTATCTTCAGCCACAAATTCACCTCCAGAAAAAAATTGGTTGCTTTTTATGCTTTCCTTACTAGTACCTCCAATATTTTCATCTCTAAGTGGCAGAGATATTGTCCTGTTTGGAAGTCAGGCCTGTGTTGTTGAAAGTGTTAGCTGGGTGCTTCCTCTGGGAGGCTGTGGGTGTATTTGGGCACAGCCTTTTAGTGCTGGTTTTGACAGTGCATGGTGACAGCATTTTTGTAATCTGGATTAGAAAACAAGGCCCCAAAGCTAGGTAGGACCCTGTGGGAATTATGTGTGGAGCTACATCTGAATGGGTGTGGGTGAGAGGCTGACACTATACAGTCCTACATTTCTCTGCATTCAGCCCTGAACAGATAAAAGAGGTGCTCAGTCAGTAATGGGCTTCAACTGGATGCACATTAGCCTGGGCGAAGTGGGGGAGCACTCAGATTACCAGGGGGCATTCAAGAATTCAGTGAGGGCACTGGAAGGAAAAGCCATCCTCACAGTCCTTTGCAGGATGGGCTGACCTGCTGGTCCACACTGCCTCTGCTCCTGGCCAGGCTATAGGAAGTATTATTTCATTTGGTCATCCTTATAAAATACACCAGGATTGGATTGCACGTGGGGTTGCCTTTAGAACTGACATCCTAATGTGGTATTTTCTTACCTAGCAACAGGAAAACTCACCACTGTAAATCTGCACTGTGAAGGGTCACAATCTCATGGGCAGCAGATTATTCACCTTCAGGGCAGACACTTAGGTCATTCTGTGACTATGAACAAGCAGTCGGACACTTGCCAGACACTCTTCTAACTGCCCGGAAAGTTTTTTGCAGTTGGACCAGTCGTGTATACAGGATTTAAAAAGGCTTTCAATATTAGTAAAAGTTGTATTTGGGCAACATATTTGATTGCTTTCAGTCCTGGCCTATGTAGCTGTAAGTCTCACTTTTCTGCTGGGTAAGCCATGCCACCCTGTAGCCTGGAAGTGAGCTGTGAAGCCCAGAGCTTTGAAAGCCTCCTGAAAGAGTGCTCTTCTACTACACCTGATATAGAAGTTCTTGTCACTGAGGACACAGGGTGTTCCCACCCCAACTGGGGAAGTACCAGACCACCCTTTGTTACCCCACAAGGGCACTTCATCCCAAGATTTCTTAAAAGTTCTGAGGGCCCTAAAATTCTCCCCATCCCAAAACTGCCTTCAATGAAGCTGCACCACTGTCAATCTCAGCAGGAGGCCTCACCAGCCAAGGCCAATGTGCACACTCATCGCTGGGGAAGAGAAAATTTGACAATAATATTCCATGGATATTGTGCTGCTCTGGGGAAACATCTAAAGAACTCAGCTTCCAAATCTGTGCAGAGCACAGGCACTCATTCACCTCTCTTGCAGCACCAAACTGGCAATCTTACCTCTCACCAGACCAGCAACCTGAGGGGAACATGGGCATGGTGCTGGGAAGCACCCAGGCAGTGAACCATGGGCCTTATTTGGGGTATGGTCGAGCTGACATACCTTGTCCCTCTGACTTTGTGGTGCCACGAACAGCTGGCAGGGGCCCAGAAGTTTCTGAGTATCTAGACACTGCAGCCAGATGGCCCAGTGGAATCCTAAAATGTATGAGAAAGCTAGTACTTGCCATCCTGGAAGGTAACGCAGTGTTCCAGAGCAGGAGGAGGAGAGGAAAGAGTTGGTTCAGTTGTCCAGTTTGAGCTCTAAGGTGAGTCTCCCAGGAAGCTGTGCCATACATCAGCTCAGGGTCTTGAGTGGTGCATGTGTGCCTCTCACAGGAAGTGGGGGGTGCGGCATTGCAGGGCTGGAAGTGTAAGCTCCAGTCTAATTCCCTGTGCTGGTCTCTGGATCTCATGTGGCCATCCATCACATTACCTGATATACTGGCTCTGAAGCAGGGCCATGCTCTTTATTCCTTTTGAAAGATGGAGAACACTCTCCACCAAACCACCCACAACCCAAGTCTTGCAGCGGGGCCACTCTTTCACCCACTCACTTCCAGTAGATCACTGCATTCTTGCTTTAGAATACCAGAATGTCAAATTAGTTGAGCATGACCCTTTTAAAGTAATACAGTAAAAATTTCATTATGCTTACTCTAGACATATGTTTTCCTGTTAAATATTGTGATGGATTCATAAATTCATCAGTTATGCATTGTGTGTATACTATATACCAGGCAGAGATTTAAGCCTGTGCAATGTAACTGTAAATAAAGCAACATATAATTCTTGCTAAATATGTGTTACTCTATTTTGGTATAAAATTGGGGAACATAGGTTGACATGAGAAAAAAAATATTTCTAGTTAAATAAAATAGCACATCAAATGCTCCATGCCCATCTTATTTCTGAAAGCAGAATGCATTACATGATGTAACAGTAGAAATCTTGACATTTCATTATTACAATTTATAGATTTCTTCAACTTTGGTTGTCTCTTTCCAACAAATAGAACTTGACCTTCAATATTAGTCAAGTTCTCTTGAATCTTCCTTTATACATCAATGAATCTGAGTTACTTGAGACAAACACTAGCAAGTGCATCAGCACTGTTCTGCAACTTCAGGGTCCAAAACCTAACAAATCAATTGATGTATATCATCACATCTGCAGATAAAAAGAAACATTTTATTTTATCATGTGATATAGAAAATTTGAAAAAATACAAAACTCATTAGTGATATATTAACAACACACAGAAATTAAAATAGAAGCTTTGAGCCATGACATGATTAAAAAAGAAAAAGAAAAACAAATTCCAGCAATACATGCCTCTGTTTCAGCTAATGCATGGCTGGATAGGTTCTGGAGAGACCCCATATAAGCTCTATTGTACTTATTGTTGAGCACTGGAAATTTTCTCTCTAACAATTGGAAGAAAGCAAGAATATCATCTTCATCAAGTATATTCGACATTATGCTGGAAGCTCTAGCTTTTGCAATATGGCAACAAGTGAAAATAAATTTATAAAGATTTGGAAAAAATGAAACTGGAAACTTTCACAGATGATATGATGGTCAATGTAGGAAATTCCAAAATATCATCAGTAACAACAAAAACTCCTGGAAACAAAAGGCAATTAGAATAAGGTTGTAGGACATGAGACTCTGAACACCTTGAAGCTCTTCCACCAGCCAGGTTTTTGACACCACCCATAGGTGGAAGTCCCAACCACCTTGGGAACTGCCTAAGTTTAAACTCCACAAACAGGGGCTCCAACGTTCCACACTGGCTTCCCAACTGCCACTTCTCCCTGGTTACCCCAACCCAAGGTAAGCCCTGCTACTTATTTCAAGTGGGCAGAGAGAGTGCCTGTGCTCAGACCTTTCATTGTGATTTCATCCTAGTAGAACAATGGGAATAGAGAATTATGGCCATGCCCACAGCACTGCTGTAAATGAGCCCTGGGCCCTCTTTCCTACTTTAGTCTGGAATTTGTACTGTGGTAGTACTTTCCTATCACAATGCTTCCCAAATCTAGGCTGGGTGAGCCTTCAGCCCCCCCTCCTGTGCCCGAGGGTATCTGAAGAAATCCGCAATTGCCTTTTAGCCAAGGCTAAGCAGTTGGTAAAAGGGATGTCTGAAGAAACCCAGAAGAGCCACTTGGCCAGGGCCAAAAAATTGATAAAGATGCCAGGTCTCACCTTCTTTATTTAGCCAAGGCTTTTCCATGGTAAGGAAGGCGAAAGCAAAGTCTTTGCTGCCTCTGAGGCACACAGGACAAGCCCCTTGATGACTGTTGTTGAGCCCCTAAAATCTCTTCACCAGTCTCTGTGTGACTTTGGGCTAGTAAGTCTTGGTGATTTGAATCAGTGCCTACCTCCTTCTCCCCACACAGACCTCCTGGACTCACTATCATAAAGAACTGCTGTCAGGGCCTTTGACTTTCTGTCCTCACCACTGCGCTGTGATTTGGGCATTTAGACTGAAGTGGAATGTAATTATGTATCACTCAGAAATGAAACCACATCAATAGCTCCAAGACTGAGGGTCCACATTCAGGACCCAGACTCCCAGAGCTTTCAACCTCTTTCTCGTTTATCTAGTAATGGTACACATTTTTAGCTTGAACAAGACTTTGGCATATGGGACCTAGGACAGAGAGCCTTCAGGCTCCATTAGTCTAGACTGTACCACTTCCTTAAACACCAAGAGGGTAAAAATCTTGCAGTTTATTAGTGATCCTGAAATTTTCACCACACCTCTAGGTGACAATGGGGAGAATGTACTTAGTCTACCTTGGTTTTCACCAGTTTCTACACTCCACATATGCTTTCTAATCTTTCATCTGAATATGCAGCACACATTCTAACTCCTCATGATCCTGGCAGCAGATTGGCCCTCAGTCAGAGCTCCTTGGAGTGATATGTGTTCCTCCTCTTTGGAGCACATCCAGAAAACTAAACTTCACAGTTGGAAACTTTTCCCAAAACTTGATCTGAGCATGTGGTGCTCTAAGTGACACAGGTTGAATGAGGGAATGACACATCCATTTTACTGAGTTCTCTTGAGAGAAAAAGCCTTTCATATTAGCGGAATGAGGAATGACATTGACACAGATTTCTCAGGTTATAAGAGATTTCCCTCTGATATGGGGCTTGGGTGTTCTATGTTGGTTATAATCCTGGATTCACAAGGGATGTGCCTTCACTGCTGTCCAAACTTTGGGCTACATTGATAGGAAATCTGACAAGCACTGGTGTGCATCTCTAATAGAGGTGTAATAAGGGCCATGATGTCTGATCAATTACATGTTTACCTTCTCAAATCTGCCTTTGTTTTGGCCACCTAGCAGCAGCTGATTTAGAGTATCACCCCCTGAACTCAGTCAGAAGCCCGCACTTAAATTCCCATGTTGCATGTCTAAAATGCTGTATCATCAGTTTATTTCTCTAATCATTATGTGAGAATAATCACACCTGTTGGGGTTGTTTTGGCATGAGTTCAGATGGTCAGGAGGAGTATCCTGCAAAATGTCAAGTAGAATGTGAATATAGGGGTGTATATTTCTCATGAGTCTCACTGATTTTTCTTTGTGCAGCTAAGTGATAGCAGAGGAAAAACAACCTTTTGGCTCCTGAAGATGGTAAGAAGAACAAGAAGACTAAAAAAGGCAATGACCCAGATAGACCCATGTCTGAGGGTTCTCACTCACCTGAGGAGGTGGTTCTTGGTTGACTAGGCTTCTGGTGATAGGAGTGCTCAGGGAGCAGTAGAGGGAAGTGGCTAAGATTGTGAAAGAAGTGTCAGAAAACTGGATGAGAATTCTGGGTTTGAATCCAAGATATAAAGAGAGACCTTGGGCTGGATAGGATTCATGACTGGGAGAGCAATGACCTTCCTCAAGGTCTCCCAACCAATGAGCTCATAACAAGGATCTTACCTGTGAGAATCATGGGTAAAATTTAGGGAGGCATCATCATCAGGTAAAAGGGCCTAGCTTAGACCAGAAACCTGCAAAGAACTAGACCCAGCACCCCCTGCACTTTTCTTTGTAGCACTAGATGTAACAAAATCAGCCAGTAGGTCATTTCAGAGACCAGGACTGAGAGAGAGATGCAGCAATTTATTTCTGGACCCAGATTCACTGGACAGGCCTTATGTCCTCAGGACTCTTTTCCCATCTAACTGCAGTTTGTCACCCATTGTCCTCATCTCTCTGCTCATCTGGCCTGTTGGCCTTAGCTTTCTTGAGCCAGAGGCTTGGACAAAATGCCACAGCTGTGCTCAAAGAAAGGTGGGAGAGGCTGTGGTCAAGCTGGTTGGCTCAGATGAAGACTAGAAAGCAGTGTCTCCATGGCTCCTGGTTGCGAAACCCAGGATTGATCTTCAGAAAACTAAGGTCAAAGGAGGAGCACCTCAGCTCTAGCTTATTGGGTGATTTCTTGGCTGGTATTTAGTTTTGGATCTAGAAAGTTTGGGTGGGTTATCTTTTGACCTGCAGGACTTGGAAATTGCTTCTAGTTGAGCACCTTTATTTTCACAAAAGTTCTGAATTGAGTAAACAAAGTCCGTGGTTGGGAGAAAAAAAATAGAAGGAGAATGAGGAAACAAACACAGAGGTTGTGTTATTACATTTCTACCTTCATCCCTGCCACCCTATGCCCAAGACAGGACCATGGGGAGGATAGTCCTGAGGCTAAGAAAGGATTTCTGTAAGAAGTGAGCCTTCATCCTCCCTGATTTGACACACTGTATTTCCAACTCTTTTGACTGCCACAAGTCAGAACTAGTCCTGTCCTTTTCTGAAGGCCAGAGAGAACAAGGCCCCATGTGTTCATAATGGAGGTCATGCTGTCCTACTCTGAGCTCTAGTCAGCCAAAAGGCTACAGATTGGCCCAAGCCTTGGGTGTGCCATAGCCACACCTCAGAGTGGCACCCAGCTTGTATACTGGTCACTCTGGCTGGAGCAATATGTGTCCTCCCTTCTCTGCACCTTGGTATCCATGGATGTGACATGCCCTCTTCCCCACATAGCCCCCTGACCCCCTGTTCTGTCATATGACAGATGCCTAGAACCATGCAGCTCCTGCAGCAGCATTTGCTGTGGAGTTCGTCACCTGCTGGTGTTTCTTCCTCTAGTGACTGCAAACAGCTATATGCCTCTTTCCCATTGGTCCACACACCAACTGTCAGAACCCCAGAGTGTAATTCAGTCTGGCCTGGGCAGCAAACTTATCTTATTGCTGCCTCTCTTCTCATCCCATTCAACCAAAAGTGGACGGCAATCTTAATGCCATTCCTGTGATGGGTAGTCTAATAAATGGCCTACTACACAAATAAGAAGTTAGGGTGGTGGTTCAGTCACTCCCTTTGTAGGACAAGCACTTGTCTGTAGCCCTGATCATTGTAACCTTCAAAAATGCATTCAGTAGAGGAAATCTAAAGGCATGCCTTTTTCATATGCAGTACTACTATGCAACTGCTACAAAAAATAAATATCTCTTTTATGCAGCAAAGTAAAAATAATTAAAAAACCACCAGCGATAGAGCCCAAGGCAACACCAATATAATATGCATTGGCATCTTTGCATATGCATAGAAAGGGACTGGTTTGTTTGGACTGGGGCTGAAGTACAATTCAGGACGACTTTGAACTCTTTTCAGTTTAATACTTTGCAGTGAGCATTAGGTAAGTATTAATGCTATGGGTTTGGTACGAGTAATAGGAGGATAGAGATCTTGTTTCACCCAGAGTTGTATGTTGATCAGGGCTCACATCCATTTAGAGTATAGGCATTTCATTGAGCAGCCTCGTTCCCCCAAGATCTACCCTCCTCCTTTATCATCATATGGATTCCTGAGCCCCTGATGAGATAAGTCTGCGAACGCTGTCCCTTCTCATTTTCTTTTCTGGCCCACAGGAGCACCTAAAATATGGCAACCTTCACCTCAAACACCCAGCCAAGCCCAAGCTGGTGGAGAATGCCCCCACATGGGGCACTGTGGGGCAGAGTGTGCATATGGAGACTGATCAAGCCCTGCACGTGGCCACTGACATCATGCAGGTCAGTGGTATCCACCAGCATGGTGGTGCTGCGTGGGCTGAGCTACGGGCTGCTGAGTC
>PVKE010052169.1:0-10424 GCA_004027555.1 Craseonycteris thonglongyai | reverse complement strand
CACCTGTTTGGAATGAAACGGTTAAAAACTAATGACACACAACTATGGAGACTTCTCTGGGACCTCCCCCTTCTCTCTGTCTCTCTCTCTCTGTCAAAAACAAGAAAATAAATCTTAAAAAAAAAAGCGTTGAGAAGCCGGGATGGCTCAGTGGGTTGAGCGCTCACTTTGCAGCCCCAGGGACCGAGGACTGAGTCCCGGCCCTGGCCCCTGTGGACCCATATGCTGAACTGGGGAGTGCCCCCAGTTCAGTTCTCACCGGGGCAAGACCCTGGCCCAGTTCCTGCCCTGTGCAGCCCCGCCCACCTGTGGAATGAAACTATGTGGAAAAACCAATGATGTGCAACTATGGAGACTGTTCTGGGCCCTCCCCCTTCTCTCTGTCTCTTACTCTGTATCTCTCTCTCTCTCTCTCTCTCTGTCAAAAACAATAAAGAAATCTTTTTTTAAAAAAAAGTGTTAATACATGTAGGTCTTAAAATATTTAACACATATATATAAAACCTAGAAAAATTATTTCAAATATAGAAAGCTTTTATATTTAGTTGTGATGTTATTTATAGTAGAGAAATTTACTAATAATCTCTGTTGAACAACTGTTAGTCTGGTACATCTAAACAACAAAATACTGTGCAACTATCAAAACTATTTATAAAAACCTTAAAATAATATAGTAAAATGTTTATGATGTTACACAGGGAAAGGATTACAAATTTACATCTATAATATGTTAGGCTATATATATATATATTTTTTTTAATGCACAGAACACATGCTGTAAGGGCATCATACATTAAAGTGTTTTTTTTGTGTGTTTTTTTATTGTTTTTGACAGAGAGAGAGAGACAGAGACAGAGAGAGAACTGAACTGGGGGAACTCCCCAGTTCAGCATATGGTTCCGCACGGTCCGGGGCCAGAATTCGATCCTTGGTCCCCGGTGCTGCAAAGTGAGCGCTTAACCCACTGAGCCATCCGGCTTCCCTGTTTGTTTTGAAAGATTTAGTTTATTGTTTTTGACAGAGAGAAGGGGAAGGGACCAGAGCAGTCTGCATAGTTGAACTTCATCAGTTTTCAACATGGTTTTGTTCCACACAGGTGGAGGCTGCACAGGATAGGAACTGTGCTGGGAGCCTCCAGCATGGGAGGCATGCCCCCTTGAGCCAGGGGCTGCACCAGGGGGCAAAAACCGAACTGGGGGCCTCCTGCATGGGAAGCACACCCCAGTTCAGCATGTGGGTCCACATAGGCTGGGGCCAGCATTTGATCCTCGGTCCCCAGGGCCACAAAGCAAGTGCTTAACCCTCTGAGCCATCTCTGCTTCCCCCATTAAAGTGTTAACAATGACTATTCCTAGGTGGAGGGATTACTATGTGTGGTCTTTGTTTCCAATGTTATATTCTACTGTGCAGCCAGCATTTTCTACATTTTGCATGTATTCCTAAAGTAAGCCAGAGGATATGAATTTAGACAAATGCAATATAAATGGATCACTGAAGAAACTGTCCTAAAATTACAAGTCTTACTTCTATAAAGATACTAACAACTTTTTAATTTCTTTTGAGAAAATTTTTCCCAGCTTTTACTAGGCCCAGGGAATGCTTTGACCAATGCATGTGTGAGAAGACATCAAAATTTCATTGAGACTAATTCTAAAATGGCACTTTTCAATAATCAGCAATACTTCATAGTTTTCAATTATCCTAGCTGTTCCCCCTGCTGCCACTGTTCCAGTGATTTCTTGCCTGTTGATGGCTGTAATAATGTAGGAATGGTAGAGCAGCTACACCACTGTAGGGGTGAGCTGATATTTCCTAGATATCCACCTACACAGATACTGGACTTGTGAGGCCCAAGACACTGTTGTTTGATGAAGGGCCCCAAATGCGTTATACAGTGCCTGTCAGTCATGGCTGAAGGGTCTCTGTTATAGAGAAGCAAGCACCATCCATAAGAATAGGGAAAACTGTGGGACAGCAAGGCGCTTTATAACAGGATTTTACTATATTATTGAAACAATACGTGGCTATCACTGCTGGGATACACAAGAGAAAACAATTCATCCGATCGTAAGGGACAAAGGCACAATGCTGAGATAGGTTTTCCAGAAGATGTGCCTCACATCAATGGAATAGACAAGATGAATTTTAGGTGACACACTGCATAACATCACATTCCATAATAGAAATTACTTCCCTTTCAATTCATTTCCAAAATTTCAGATTCTGTTAAAGGGTAAGTCTCACTTAGGTAACTGTATCTTTTATCATCTCCCAAACACTTGCTGCTTATCTCCCTTTTAAATACAGAAAAAGCCCCAGTCTCAGAACTTTCCACGAACTAACAGTCTCTATTGAGAAAATAATATGGCATTTTAAATTTTGAGAGGCAGGAAAGGTTTCCTGGTTATAAGGAGCTCTAGAGTAAAACGGCCAGGGTTTATGCCTGCTGCCACTATGTGTAACTGATTACTTCATCTGTGCCTTGGTTTCCTCATCTGCAATATTAAGGACCATAACAGTCCTAAGCTCAGAGTTGGTGTGAGGATTACATGAACGAATCCATGAATATGCAGTATGCAGTCCATTAAATTTTGGTACCTGATAAACAGCGATTATTGGCATCATATCAATTTTGGGGTTTTTTTCCCTTTATTCTTGGCCAAATTTCTACCTATGATACTAGTTTCCATTTATAGTGATTACAATATGTTGCCTTCTTGAATAAATTAAGTTAGGATAAAAAAGAAAAAAAGATGATTCTGTATAATAAATAGCACAAAGGCTGTCCAGATATCTGAGCCTCAACATGAGGTCAGATACACTACCCAGAAACAAATGCTTTTTCCTATTCCCTACAAGCCTAGTTTTTCTCTGAGATGAGGACCTGTCACTTTTTAACTATCACCCAAGATTCTTCTGTACTTGTGTTCCTAACAAGATAAGCTCATTCAACAGATGCAAACTGTACTCACATGCTTCCTTTTCTTATCACCTCTCTTTTCAGCCCAGGTTTTCAATCACCAGAGCCAACAAAAACTGGAGAACTGAGTGTTCTCATCACCCCCTGGTACCCCAATGAGAAGCACTCAGGGCAGGAGCCAACTGACCTTCAGGGCTTTGAAGATGACCCCCGGGTGCCGGGGAGAACGGGTGGTGTTGTTCTCTAGTTGCTGCTCCAAAGCACGACGAAGCCCAGAGAAGTCTGTGGGGGGGTTGTGAGTCCTCGTTCCCTTGTAGTGAATGGAACTGAAGGCTTCAGGGAAGCGGCCCAGCTTCCGGAACCGGTCCTGGATGAGCTTCTCTGGCACCTCTGAGGGGTGATCTGGACAAGTAGAAATGGGCACATAAACACTGACCTTTCTTTAAAAAAAACCTAAAAAGTCACATGGGAGGCACACCCCCTCGAGTCAGGGGCCAAACCAGGGGGCAAGAACTGGACTGGGGGCTCCCCGCATAGGAAGCACACCTCAGTACAGCATATGGGTCCACATGGGCTGGGGCCAGGATTTGATCCCTAGTCTCCAGGGCTGCAAAGCAAGTGCTCAACACACTGAGCCATCCTGGCTTCCCCGAGAAAAATTTTTAAGAGCTGGTTATTTCAAAACTCTGAACTGGAAAATAAACCCAAGCTATAAAGATCCCAAGTGGCATAAAAATGCTGATCCCAGGAAGCAGCCTGAAGTCAGCGTTTCCAACCTCCTCTCCATACCATACGCTCAGTTGCTATAAGCTGCTCCTTCCATTTTAGAACATTTAGATTTCTCATCCCACCAGACCCAGGCCCCTCAGATTCTAACTCCTTAATATGGCCCCAGTCTCTCCATGTCCCTCCTACTGCCACTGCCCTGGCTCAACCCCTATCCCTTCTCACCTAGAACCATAATACCTCCTGGCTAGTCTCCCTGCCTCCAAGCATGCCTCTCTAGTTCACCCTACAACAGACTGCTGGGGGATCTTTTGAAAACACAGATCTGATCATATAACTCCCTATTTAAAATCCTTCAAGGGTTGCCATACTTAAGAACCGAGTCAGGGAGAAGCCGGGATGGCTCAGTGGGTTAACTGCTCACCCTGGAGTCCCAGGGACTGAGGATTGAATCCCGGCCCTGGCCCGTGCAGACCCATTTGCTTGCTGAACTGGGGTGTGCTTCCCATGTGGGAGGCCCCCAGCCCAGCTCCCACCCTACACGGCCCCCACGCACCTGTGTGGAACGAAACCTGGTAGAAAACTGATGATGTACAATTATGGAGACTGTTCTGGGCCCTCCCCCTTCTTAACAATAAAATAAATCTTAAAAGAAAAAAAAAAAAGAACTGAGTCAGGGAAGCCAGGATGACTCAGTAGGTTAAGCGCTCGCTTTGCAGTCCAGGGGTCTGGGGATCGGGGTCCGGGGATTAAGTCCCAGCACAATCTGTGCAGACTCATATGCAGAAGTAGGGTGTGCTTCCCATGTGGAAGGCCCCCTGCCCGGTTCCTGCCCTGTGAGGCCCCCACCCACCCATGTGGAGTGAAACCATGTCAAAAACTGATACATACAACTGGGCCCTCCCCCTTCTCTGTCTCTGTCAAAACAATAAAATAAATCTTAAAATAAAAAAAGAACTGAGTCAAAGCAATCCCTGATCTGATTCCCAAGTATCTCCACCATTCCCTCCCATACAATCTATGCTTCAGAACCTCTGAGCCTTATCATTTATTCATTCAGCAAACATCTGATGAGAACCTACTATGTGACAAGTACTCAGGCTCTTTAGATAAAGCAGTGAATAAGACAGGCATGGTTCCTAACTTCATGGAGTTTCCATTCTAATGGGAAAAAAACAAAAACAAGTAAGGGAGAGGTGCCCTGATGCAAATGAACAGGGTGAGGCAATAAGAACACAACCAGGGAGTGCAGGAAGGAGAGCTTCACAGGGGACTGCCAGGAAAGGCTTCCAAGGGGATGAGAGCTGAGCTGACTCTGAAAAATGTATGGCTGAGGAAAGACTGTTCCAGACAGACAGAATAGTATATACAAAGGTGGGAACAGAAAAAAGGCTGGTATGACTAGTGGGGAGCATGCACGCACATGAAGTGGGGGGCGGGGGGGTGCATTTTGTGAGCAGGGGTAGGGGATGAAGGAGGAGGATAACTAGAGGAGTTCAGAGATGAAGGCAGGAATTAGAGTGAGGACAACATAATTAGAAATCTGGATTTTATCTTCATGTAGTGGAAAACCACTGACAAGCTATAAGCAGGAGTACGACTTGTCTAAATTATAAATTCAGCTTTTAAAAAGAATACTCTGGATGTGTGTGGAGAATGCACTGAAGGGGACAAGAATGGAATTTAGGGAGCCAGCACTGCCAGCAACTGCCTGGACACAACATGCTCCTTCAAATCACTATGGGTTTGCTCTTCTCAAGCATCTCTCCTCCTCTTCTCTATCTAGAGCCCATTAGGTGTGGAAGGTGTCCCCTCTTCTGCACTCTCACAGCTCCAGTACCTACATCTACAGAACAGAACATCTGTTGTCTCTGCAACTAGACTGCGATTTATTTGAGGGTGGGAATTGGTGTTTTTTGTTTTTAGCTCAGTACCCATGTTCAGCACATGACACTGTGCACTTAATAAATTTTGTTGACTAAATGAACAGGTAAACCGTGTAACTGTTTTAGGGGCCAACACTACTGTTCCCACCTGCATCCAATTACTGTTGTTGTACCTGCTCCCTCATACTCTCTCTCAGGTGATGATCTTGCTTCCTATTTCCCTAAGAAAACAGAAACAGTAAGACAACTTGTGCATACGCACGCACACACACAAAACACCTACCTACCTACCTACCTGCAACCATGCCCACATACTCTACCTGCTGTCCTGTTGCTATAGATGAACTCTCCATTCTCCTAAGGCCAACCCTTCCATTTGTGTGTCACTCCAACATTCCTGCTCTCCCTTACATCTGGTACTAATCCCTTTCTAGTGATTCATTCCTACCAGTACATAAATATCTGCAATACCTCACATTTTATATTATAAAAAGTAAAAATTTCTTGAAATCCCACATCAGCCTCCAGCTATAATTTCATTTGTCTGCTTCCCTTTGCAGAAGAACTCTGAAAGAGTTGAAGGTAGCTTCATTCTTCTGCACCTATTCTCTCTTGATCTCACTCTGATCAGGCTTTCATGCCCACTATCCCTGAGAAACAGGTCTTACACCGATTCCCAAGAACATCTATACTGCCAAAGCTACTTAGCAATTCTCAATTCTCAGCCTGACCATAAGCAGATTTTGACAGGACTGATTCATTCCATCCTTCTGGAAACACTTCATTATGTCTTGCCTAAGCAGACCTTTCCTGGACAATCCACCATCACCAAATTGCTACTGCAGTCCAACGGCTGCCTCCTTGTACTGGGAAAAATCAATCTGTGACACAGTACCCTGCCGACTCACCAGAGCCCAATAGTTGAGTGTGCACAGTCTCATGGAAAATGACAACAGCAGGGCCTAGGGTTGACAAGGGGACATCCAGGCCACAGCGGGCAGTGGTAGCCTTGAGCTCCTTAGTGAAGTGCTTCAGGTAAGCTTCTGAGGCATCCCCAAGAAACTTGAAAAGGTCATTATGCAGCCGGTCTGCATGAGTTCGATAGATGACAAGGTCTGAGATGGCCAGGACCTTAAGCAGCAGCCGTGTTCTCTGGCTCAGATTAACCGTCGCCCCCAAAAGCCCTTCTGTGTCTATCACTGCTACTTTGTGGACTGGGTCATACGCTGCCCACACTCCCACAGTACAGGACTCCTGGGCAGGGGAAGTTTTGAAGACTTCACGGCCATAAAAGAAGGTGTGATTGAGGGTATGAGACTTTCCATCACCAGTATTTCCAAAAATGGAAACCACCTTCAAATGCTGATCAGGTTTGCAGTCCAATTTCCTAATAAAGTCTTCTTCATTCATTACCTTAAAAAAAAAAAAGACAAAAAAAAAAGACAATGAAATAGAGAAACATGTGCAAGAAGAACAAGTGCTTCCCAGAGTCAAGGTCCTTGACTGACTTGTCAAGGTGGCAAGGAAAAGAAAACAAGTCCTGGGATAACAGCCTCTCACCCAGCCCTTATCTAGTAGACAGCTTTAAGGAACTTCTAAAGCCTTAGTCAGTATAAGAACTTGGTGGTCATGAAGAGCTAAAATTATAGATGTCTCAGAAAACAATACAGGGAAAAATCTGACTTTGGATTAGGGAGTGGTTTCTTAGATATGACACCAAAAGCAATACAACAAAAAAACCCAGATAAAATGGACTTCATCAAAATTGAAAACTATTATTCTAAAAAAAATACCATCAAGACAATAACCAAACAATCCAGAGATTGGCAAAAAATATATGTAAATCTTGTATTTGATAAGGAACTAGTGTCTGGGGTATATAAAAATACAAAGAACTCAACAAGGAGAAAAGATACCGGTAGCCCAAATTAAATGAGAAAAAAAACCAAAAAAACACTAAGGTAAATAAATATTTTAAAGCAGTAACCTAATTAAATATTAATTTAAAACATTTTGAATACAGATGTCCCCAAAGATATACAAATGGACATTAAGCACATGAGAACATGCTCAACATCATTAGTCATTGGGAAATGAAATCAAAATCACAATAAGATATCACTTCACACCCACTAGGATGGCTCTGATCAAAAAGATAGTATTGGTGAAGATGTGGAGAAATTGCAATGCTAATACACTACTGGTAGAAATGTAAAATGGCACAGCCACTCTGGAAAACAGTGTGGTAATTTCTAAAAAAGTTAAACAGAGTTACCATATGTCTCAGAATTCCACACCTAGGTATATACCCAAGAATACTGAAAAGATGTCTACACAAAACCTAATCATGAATGTTCACAGTAGCTATATTCATAAACAAAAAGTGGAAACACTCATATGTCCATCAACTGATACATGAATAAACAAAAGGTGGCATAACATACAATGGCATATTATTCAACTATAAAAAGGAATAAAGTACTAATATATCTTATAACATGGATAAACTTTGAAAACATTATACTAAGTTAAAGAAGCCAGACAAAAAATGCTACATATTTTGTGATTCCATTTTCATAAAATGTCCACAACAGGCAAATTCATAGACGCAAAAAGTATATCATTGGTTGCCAGAGGCTTGGGGCAGAGGGACTAGAGAGCATTACTGCTAATGGGTACAAGATTTCTATATGGGGTGATAAAAATGTTCTGGAATTAGGGGAAGCCGGGATGGCTCAATGGGCTAAGCGCTCACTTTGCAGCCCCGAGGACGGAGGATTGAATCCCAGTCCCAGCCTGTGCGGGCCCATATGCTGAACTGGGGAGTGCCCCCAGTTCAGTTCTCACTGGGGTGAGACCCCGGCCCATTCCCTGCCCTGTGCAGCCCTGTGCCCACCTGTGGAATGAAACTATGTGTAAAAACCAATGATGTGCAACTATGGAGACTGTTCTGGGCCCTCCCCTTTCTCTCTGTCTCTGTATCTTTCTTTCTCTCTCTCTCTCTCTGTCAAAAACAATAAAAATAAATCTTTAAATGTTCTGGAATTAGATAGTGGTAAGGATCATATGACTTCATGAATATAATACTAAAAACACTGAATTGTACACTTTAAAAGAATGAAATATATGTATGATATGTGAATTACATCTCAATAAATCTGTTATTTTTTAAAACTCAATGGTCAAACTTCATCCATCCATAATTCCTCTGTTTCCAGTTTAAAGAACACTGCAGTCCTTATAAAGAATAAGGCCAGGAAGGAAGAGACCTGGTGCCAGTGAGATACCCAACAGGAGATCCAGAAAGATGCCGAGGGTCCTATTCTCAGAACATAAGAGCCCCAGAATCAAAGCTCCTAATCCAAACAGGTAATGTTTTACTTCAGCTAAATTAGGAATGATGAACCTTTACAGCAAGTATCCTCCAGCCTTAAGAGAAAAAAACACCTTCCTGATTCTCAAGTGTCTGCTGGTTTGATAAAGAGCAGTTAGAGAAATGCAAACAGACCACTCACTGGGTATGATAATATAAGCCTTCATTTCCCATAAACTTATCAAAATGACACACCACTCATTTTTTTTTAATTGTCAAATTTATTGGGTAGGGTGACATTGGTTGATAACAATTACATAGTTTCCAAGTATACAATTCTACATTACATTGTCATGCATTGCATTATGTGCTCACCACCTAGATAGAATCAGCTCTCTTTCCATCACTATATATTTGATGACCCCAATTATTATATTAATAATATCACTATTATTACATCATAATGATAATACTAATAATTTACTGATTGCCCACTGCAGTGACAATGCCCTTCACTCAACCATGACAGCGGGACTTGTCTATTTTATTTTTACACCTCTAGCACTTGGAACACAACACAGCACAGAAGAGAAGCTCAATATCCAGTTACTGAATGAATGAATGACAGACATCTTGCTAGGTATTTTAATCACTTTTCTCTACCCTATATCTTCCATAGGGCTTAGAACAGAGCAGCCTTCAGTAAGCTTGGTGATGAGCTCACTGATCTACCAGACAACAGAGAAGATGAAGAAGTTATATAAAACAGCCCATTTGGACAGCTGTCATTCAGCCAGCCTGGTTCCAAGCTGCTAAATTGGTCAGCAAGAGAAACAAACAAGGAGATGCCAGGATGGCTCCACAGGTTAAGCGCTGGCTTTGCAGCCCTGGGGTTCGAGGATTGAATCTCAACTCCAGCCCATGCGGACCCATACGCTGAACAGGAGTGTACCCCCAGTTCAGTTCTTGCCAGGGCCCATGCAGAAGGCCCCCAGCCTGGGTCCTACTCTGTGTAGCCCTGCGCCCACCTGTAGAGGAAAACTATATCGAAACTGATGATGTACAACTATGGAGACTGCTCTGGGCCCTCCCCTTTCTCTCTGTCTCTGTCTCTCCCTCTCTCTGTCAAAACAGTAAAATAAATTTTAAAAAAAGGGAGAGAGAGAGATAAATGAAACAAAAGCTCCATAAACCTCTACCAAGGGAAGCAGGGATGGCTCAGTGGGTTAAGCGCTCACTTTGCAGCCCTGGGGACTCAGGATCGAATCCTGGCCTGTGTGGACCCATATGCTGAACTGGGGAATGCCCCCAGTTCAGTTCTCACCGGGGTGAAGACCCTGGCCCAGTTCCTGCCCTGTGCAGCCCCACGCCCGCCTGTGAAATGAAACTATGTGGAAAAACCAATGATGTGCAACTATGGAGACTGTTCTGGGCCCTCCCCACCTTTTCTTTGTCTCTGTTTCTGTATCTCTCTCTCTGTCAAAAACAATAAAAATAAATCTTTAAAAAAAAACCTCTACCAGCAAGCAGTCAGGTACGGTCATGGTGGCCCACTGCAAGAGCCATCCACCTCAAACAG
>PVKE010052168.1:0-10424 GCA_004027555.1 Craseonycteris thonglongyai | reverse complement strand
GAGGATCGAATCCCGGCTCCGGCCCAGGCAGGACCCACGTGCTGAACTGGGGAGTTCCCACAGTTCGGTTCTCTAACTGTCTCTGTCTCTGTCTCTCTCTCTATCTGTCAAAAAGTAAAATAGAAATAACTATGCACTGAAGACAAAAAGATGATTTCTCTCTATAAATGTGAAAAGATAAAAAAAAAAAAAAAAAAAAGAAGTGGAAAGAAGATATTGGGGAGAATTAACAATATCTGACATGGCCCACCACAAACCATCTGTTTACACAAGTGAAGAAGTGTCTAAATCTGCCTCAAGCCTTCGGCTTATGAAACATAAAAATTAGAAAAGTGTGCAGACTACTCTCACCTTCTTCTCTTCTTCACATGTCCTCTGAAACATTAAACAAGAGCTGACCTCCTCCATTAGTCAATAAAGAAGAATTGGGGAAATGAAGCTTCTAAATTAGCACTTGAAGTATTATGTAATTATATATGTCAAGTAGCAGACTTAATAACTACTCAATGATAGGTAGTCATTATGAACTATTATACTGATTATCCAGGGTATTATACAAAAGGATAGAAAATTTTTTGAAATCTATATTGTGATACCATATTACCTTCCTTAGATTCTCCTCAGGATACTGTTACTATTATTTTATATTTAACTTTAAAGAGAAAAATAAGTGAATAACTCTACAACTCTGCTTACAACTCACAAAAAAAAATTCCTTCTTATAGGCACATCTACAGATGAGCTATAGATAATTAGAATATAACATTAGTTTTCACTCATTTTATTTAGCTAGGAATTCAATATATACAGGTGCTAATGTTAATGACAACATGATATAGTGAAAGGAACCCTAGAGAGAAAAAATAAATTAATGACTGAAAATAAACAGTCTTATTGCTTTTAGTTGTTAGTTTTCTGACCTTGGGTAAGAACTTTTTTTTTTTTTTTTTTTTTGAGGAAAGAGGAGAGAGACAGAGAGAGAGAAGTGGGGAGGGCCCAGAGCAGTCTTCATAGTTGTACATCACTAGTTGTAACATGATTTCACTCCACATGGGTAGATGTGGGGCCATGCAGGGCAGGAACTGAACTGGAGTCCCGCCGTGCGGGAGGTCAGAACCTTCACCACCATTCTCCTGGTGGTCACCAGTTGCAGTGCAGTTCGGCATATGGGTTTGCATACATCGGAGCTGGGAATTGAATCCGGAACCTGGCAATTGAGGGGCAAGCTTTCAACCACTGAACTATCCAGGCATCCTGGGAAAGATTTTTTTCTTTTTTTAATTTTCTTTATTTATTTTGAAGTAAATGTAATATAAGAAAATTTACACAAAATTGTATATTTGTAAAAGTTAATAATCGTCCCTCACCTACTCCATTTGCATTGCTCAGAGGCAAATAATATTAAGCATATTCATATATGTTTATGTATTTCTTCATAGTTGTACAAATATATAAACAACATTAGTAGAAATTATTTCTACTGGAAATGAGAGAAAAAATTAATTGTAATTGTTTTTTTCAGAAGTATAATTTAGTCAGCCTTTAGAAAGGGTTAGAAACCTTTTAGATTTTTATCATTCACTGTAGTTACTACAGATTCTATAAAGTTGAACACTAAATTAACACTTCATTACCAAATACTGAATCATTGATTTTAGCAGCATACAATGGTAGGTTCCTGAAAATCTCTAGGCCTAAAATTTTTATCAACCAATCAATATTCAACCTTGTTTTATGTGTTTCTGTTGAAAGACACTTTATTTAATAAATATGGGGGGATTCATTAACATTGAACTCACAGAAAGCAGCACTCACTATAACTCGTAGCAGGAAGAAGCTTATCTAACACATACTCTTCCTTCATAAGGTACATTCCAACCTTCTTGCACCTGGAAACACTACCGAGCACTTCTGCACTATACTTGGGGACCATTTTATATAGGAAAATTACCAACATACAGTACAAAACTGCTAAAAACATTGCACTAAATAGACCACAAAATGGACACTTGTTTTATGAGTGTAAACAAGGTAGACTTATTCTCTTATTCAATCTGCACTAAAAAAAATTAAAATTGGGCAAGTCAAATTTTTTACCACTCTGCCATGCACATGTCCACAAATGACTGTGAAAGTGGCATGAGTACTGGTTTGGGTGTTATGAATAAATTTTAGCAAATAGAAACATTTGTAAACACAGAGTCAATAAGTCATGAACAACCTCCATACTGCCATACTGTTCTCCATATCTGCTACACCATTTTACATTACCAACAACAATGTACAAGTGTTCCAAATTCTCTACATCCTCCCGAAATTTATATATTTTTTAAATCATGGCCGTCTTAACAGGTGTGATATAATATTTTTTTGCAGTCTTAATTTTCATTACCCTTATAATTAATGATGTTGAGCATCTTTCCATGTACCTGTTGGTCATTTGTATATCTTCTTTGGAGAAATTTATTTATATATATATCTTTTTTTATTTGTTAAATTTATTGGGTTAACACTGGTTGGTAAAAATTACATAGGTTCCAGGTGTACAATTCTACATTACATCATCTGTCTATGTATTCCATTGTGTGCTCACCATCCAGAGTTACTTCTTTCATCACCATTTATTTGATGTCCCCTTTTGCCTCCCTCACCCCCATCCATATCTTTTTGAGTCCTTTGCTCCTTAATGGTAATTTAGTTTTTCACCATTGAATTGTATCAATTCCATACATATTTTATAATTAACCCCTTATCAGATACACAGTTTTTCAACTATATTCTCCCATTCTCTAGTTTGCTGTTTCATTCTATTGATTTTTTTTTTTCTGCACAGAGAATTTATAGTTTGATGTAGTTTCTCTTGGCTACTTTTGCTTTTATCATTCGTGCTTTTATTTTTATATTCAAAAAATTATTGCCGAGACTAATATTAAAAAGGTTTCCCCTTGTGCTTAATTCTAGGAGTTTTACAGTACATATTTATGTTTAGGCCTTTAATTCATTTTGAGTTGATTTTTCTATGTGGTATCGGGCACAAGTCCAACTCCATTTTTTTATGTGAATACAGTTTTTCCAATGCCATTTGTTGAAGAAACTATCTTTTTCTATTATGTCTTCTTGGCATCCTTGTCAAAGATTAGATAGCCACGTCATGATTTTTTTATATTTCTAGGCTCTCTATTCTGTTCAATTGGTCTATATGTCTGCTTTTAGGCCAGTACCATATTGTTTTACAAGAACTTACTATAGCTCTATAGTGTATTTGAAATCAGGAAGTATGATCCTTCCAGTGTTGTTCTTCTTTCTCATGATCTTTTATACTACTCCTCATCTTTATGGTTCTGTATGATTTTCAGAATTGTATTTTCTTTTTTTTTTTTTTTTAGATTTATTTTTATTGTTTTTGACAAAGATAGAGAGATACAGAGACTGAGAGAAGGGGGAGGGCCCAGAATAGTCTCCATAGTTGCACATCATTGGTTTTTCCACATAGTTTCATTCCACAGGTGGGCGCAGGGCTGCATAGGGCAGGAACTGGGCTGGGGTCTCACCCTGGTGAGAACTGAACTGGGGACACTCCCCAGTTCAGCATATGGGTCTGCACGGGCCAGGGCCGGGATTCAATCCTCAGTCCCTGGGGCTGCAAAGTGAGCGCTTAACCCACTGAGCCATCCAGGCTTCCCAGAATTGTATTTTCTATTACTATAAAAATTACCATTAAGGATTTCAAAAGAATACATTGACTCTGTAGATTGCTTTAGGTAGTACGGTCATTCTTCACGATAGCAAGTCTTCCAAACCATGAACATAGGCAATTTTTGCATTTCTGTTTTCTTTTAAGGGTGAGGAGGGAGGGAATATGTTTTGTAGTTCTTTGTAAAAGCTTTCCATTTTTTGTTAAATCTATTCTATAGTTTTTTAATGCTATTGTAAGTAGGATTATTTCTTAATTTCCTTTTCATATGGTTTAATGTTAGTGTATAGAAGTGCAATTGATATTTTTTAAGTTTTTTTTTAATTTGTGTTTTTAATAAGTCTTTTTTTTAATTGTTTTTGACAGAGAGAGAGAGAGAGAGAGAGAGAGAGAGAGAGAGAGAGACAAAGAGACAGAGAGAGAACTGAACTGGGGGCACTCCCCAGTTCAGCACATGGGTCCGCATGAGCCGGGGCCGGGATTCAATCCTCGGTCCCTGGTGCTGCAAAGTGAGCGCCCAACCCACTAAGCCATCCCGGCTTCCCCGCAACTGATTTTTTTACACTGATTTTGTACCTTGCAACTTTACGGAATTGATTTGTTCTTATAATTTTACATATGTGTAGAGAATCTATAGGCTATTCCTCTCATAAAACTTCATGTCATTTGCAGATTACATTACTTCTTTCTTTCCAATTTAAATATTTGTTTGTTTGTTTGTTTGTTTGTTTATTGCCTAATTGCTCTGACTAGAATGACCAGTACTATGTTAAATTAAAATAGTAAGAGTAGAAATTTTTGTTTTGTTTCTGATTTTAGCAGAAATGCTTCAAATCTTGACTATTGTGTATAATGCTATCTCTGAGATTATTACATTAGTATATGGCCTTCATTATGCTGAGGAATATCCCTTCCATACTTAGTTTGTTGAGTTTTTATTTTAAATGACTCTTAAATTTTGTGAAGAGCTTTTCTGCATCTATAAAGATGAGCACATGATTTTTACCCTTCATTCTACTAATATGATCTATTACATTTATTGATTTGCATATGTTGAACTAACCTTACATCCCAGAAACAAACTCCACTAATCATGATGTATGATCCTTTTAATGTGCTATAGAATTTAGTTTTTTTGTACTTTGTTGATGATTTTTGTATCTGTATTCATCACGGATACCAGTGGTTATCCTTAGCTTTGGTATCTGAAAAGGGCTGACCTCATAAAGTAATTTTGGAAGTCTTCCTTCCTCTTCAATTTCTGAAAAGAGTTTTAAAAGTATTGGTGTAAATTATTTTTTAAATATATGGTAGAATTCATAATGAAGCCATCCAGTCCTGAAAACTCTTATTTGTTGGAAGACTTTTTATTATTTATTCAATCTCCTTACTCATTATTGGTTTGTTCTGATTTTAGACTTCTTTATGATTCAGTCTTGGTAGGTTCTATGGATATAGGAATTTATCCTTTTCTTCTATGCTATCTAATTTGTTGATATGTAATTGTTTATAATAGCCTCTTGTGATCCTTTTTATTTCTGTGGCATACATTGTAATGTCTCCTCTTCCATTTCTGATTTCATTCGTTTGTGTTCTCTTTTTCCTAATGTAAAGTTTTGTGAATTTTGTTTATCCTTTCAAAAGTGGAACTCGTTTTGTTGATATTTTTGTATTGTTTTTCTAGTCTCTATTTTGTTTATTTGTGGTCTAATTTTTTATTATTTCCTTCCTTTTTCCAATGTTAGGCTGCTTTAAATTTCTTTTTTAGTTTCTTGAGGTGTAACTTAAGTTGCTTATTTGAAATTTTTTTCTTCTTCAATATAGGTGTTTGTCATTATAAACTTCTTTCTTAGTAATGATTTTGCTTCATTGTATATGTTTTGTTATGTAGTTTTATTTTCATTCATCTCAAGATAGTCTCTGATTTTCCTTTTGATTTTTTTTTCACATATTTGTAAATTTGAATTTTTTTAATTACTTTTTAAAAGATTTATTTTTATTGTTTTTGACAGAGAGAAAGAGACACAGAGACAGAGATAGAGAGAATGGGGAGGGCCCAGAACAGTCTCCATAGTTGCACATCACTGGTCTTCCACATAGTTTAATTCCACAGGTGGGCGAGGACTGCACAGGGCAGGAACTGAGCTGGGTTCTCACCAGTTCTGGGGCACTCCCCAGTTCAGCATATGGGTCTGCAAGGGCCGGGGCTGGGATTCGATCCTCAGTCCCCGGGGCTGCAAAGTGAGTGCTTAACTCACTGAGCTATCCCGGCTTCCCAAATTTGAATTTTTTTTTCCTATGGATATCTACTTTTATACCATTGTGGTTGGAAAATATGTGGTATAATTTCAATATTAACAAATTTGTTAGAAATTGTTTTATGGACTAAGAGTGACCTATCCTGGAGAATGTTTTGTGCATAAGAAGAATGTGTATTTTGCTGCTGTTGGGTAAATCATTTTTGTTTATGTTTATTATGTCTTTTTGGTCTGTAGTGTTGTTCAAGTCTTCTGTTTCTGTATTAATTTTCTGTCCCATGTTCTATCTATTGTTGGAAGTGGAGTCCTGGAGTCTCCTGCTATTATTGTTTGCTTTCTATTTCTTTATTAAGTTCTATTACTACTTTCTTGATACATTTAGGTGTTCTGATGTTGGAAGTATTTATAATTGTTATAACTTCCCAATGAATAGATTTTTTATCATTATATAATGTCATTCCTTATCTCTTCTTATAGTTTTTTAATTGAAGTTTATCTTAACATAAAGTATAACCACCTCTGCACTCATTTTTTTATTATTAATATTATTTCATGGAATATCTTTTCTATTCTTTCACTTTTAGCCTATCATTAAACCTAAAATGAATCTCTGCTACACATCATATAGTTGGGTCTTGTTTTGTTATCTACTCAGCCACTCTGTCTCCTTTTTATTGTTTGATAGAAGGTGAGTGAGAGAGAGGGAAAGAGAGAGAAAAAAAGTGGAGGACCCAGAACAGTCTTCATAGTTATACATCATCAGTTGGGACACAGTTTCATTCCACACAGGTGGATGTAAGGCTGCAGGGGACAGGAACCAAACCAGGGACCTCTCGCATGGGAGGTGAGAACCTTCATCACTGAGCCTTCCTGGCAGTTACCAGTTGTGCTACGGTTCAGCATATGGGTTTGCACCAGCTGGGGCTAGGAATCGATTTGTGGACCTCATGGTTGCTAAGCAAGTGCTAAACTTGCTGAACTATCTCAGCAACCAAAATACTGACACTTCTTTTTTTTTATTGTTAAATTTATTGCAGTGACATTTTTTGCTAAGAATTATAGGTTCAATGGATGCCAAGATAGCTCAGTTGATTGAGCCCTTGCCTTTTAACCTTGAGGTCTGGGTATCATAATCCAGCCCCAGAAATGTAAACCCATATGCTGAACCGTGGCTAAACTGGTAACTGTCAGGATGGATGGTAGCAAAGGTCCTGGTCTCCCATGCAGGAGACCCCAGATTTGGGTTCCACTCTGTGTGGCACCATATCAACCAGTGTGGAATGAAACCATGTCACAACTAATGATGTATAACTATCAAGAATGGTCTTAGCCTTCCCCCATTCTCTCTCTCTCTCTCTCTCTCTCTCTCTCTCTCTCTCTCTCTCTCTCTCTCTCTCCTCTCAAGCAATAAAATAAATATTTAAATTAAAAAAATAAATACAGGTTCCAGGTGTACAGGTTTATATTACGTCATCTATGTATTACATTGTGTGCTCACCACCCAGAGTTAGTTCTTTCCATCACCATATATTTGATGTCCCCTCCCCACATACTGACATTTTTGTTCAGTGCCTATCTTAATGTGAAATAGTGGAAATGAGGTAATAAGTTAGAAAAGAAAAACTAGCATTCTAAAAGTACAAACCACAGATTTAATTTTACAATATTCATATCAGTTAAATATTGATGATCATGTGAGCAAGTATTTAACTAACTTACTTTATTGTTTTTTTTAAAGATCTATTTTCTAGTTTTTTGACAGAGAGAAAGGGGAGGGCCCAGAGCAGTCTCCATAGTTGTATGTCATCAGTTTTTTACATGGTTTTGTTCCACACAGGTGGGTGGGGGCCATGCAGGGCAGGAACTGGGCTGGGGGCCTCCTGCATGGGAGGTGCACCTCCTCTGGCCAGGGACCAAACTGGGGTGTGAAAACCAAACTGGGGACCTCCTGCATGGGAAGCACAGCCCAGTTTAGCGTACGGGTTTCCACATGGGCCAGAGCCAAGGCCAGGATTGGATTCTCAGTCCCCGGGACTGCAAAGTGAGCTCTTTGCTTGCTGAGCCATCCCGGCTTCCTAACTTTACTATTAATATTTATTTGTGTTATATAAAAAGTCTAATAATCACTATGCAGGTCACAAGCCCATTGAAACGGTATTAGTGAGATCCTTGAGCTTGCTTTGATGCACTAAGTTTCTTGAGATCAGGATCGAGAGATTTAAGATACAGTCTGAAATCTAGACTTGCACTAAGCATGTTGCAATATGTATTGTTTATGAAGGAGTAAGAAGAACAAGCCGTCTCCGCTAGTTCACCATTAGTAACGGCAAGAAGCATTTGAGTGCCTTCTCACAGACCTGCTCATATTCTTCACTGGCATCTACCTAGAAAGTGGTAAGATGCTTTCTTTTAAAGATCAGAATTTTAAAAAGAATCAGTTGAACGTTTGATTAATTGCTCTTTTTCACTGGTCGATTGCTTAACTGCTTTGAAGAATTCTTTTCCATGTTGAAGGAGGTACTTGTAAAAGGATACTTTAAGAATTTCCAACTAACTTAAACAATAATTTCTTTCATGTTTTAGGATAGGTGCAAGTCATTCTCAGATAAGTTGTGCAGAGTTTCAAAAACTTCAGGCTGACCTTTTTTAATACACGCTTTTCAAAAGTCCAGTTTTTTAATCATTGACTTAATTTTGTCAGTTACTTCAAATATTGTGAGAGCACTATTTTGAAGTCTCAAGTTGACTATATTTATTTCTAAAATAATATCTGATGAATAGGCAAGAGTTTGAAGCCCATCACTGTCCCGAAACTTTGGAGCAAGAGGAAAATGATGATCTTGAAAAACACCTGGACTTCATGCCTAAGTTGAAACACTCATGTAAGTACTTTGCCATGAGATAGCCACCTTATCTCCATATGCAAAAGTAATGTGCTGTGAATGTTATTCATTTCTTCACATAGAGCTTTGAACAATCTAGAGTTCCATGCTTGTGACCTCATAAAATTTACAAATTTTATAGGCTCATCAAGAACAACTTTCAGTTTACCAGTGAGAGGCGTGGATGCAAGACGTCTATGAATGCAGCAGTGACTCCATGGTATGTGAGGAGCTACTCTTTTAATTTGGCCATGTAGGTCTATAAAACAGCCTGACATCAGCTTACCTCTATTAATACCTTCTCCACAACAAGTCAACCAATGAATGCCTGTTCTATGAACTAACCATCGATTGCATTAAAAATATCTTTACCTGTAGTATTTTCTGGCAATGGGTAACAAAGAAACAGGTTTTCCCCAATATTATTTCCTACCAAATACCTCAGCAATGTCTACACTTTCATTGAGCTGGAATGGAAAATAATTTACTTTTTCTAATTCTATCTGCTACTACAACTTCCATATCATCAAACATTTCCTGAATTCATTGAGACATTTCCTGAATTTGTGGAGACATTTTATTGTTTGAATAAGAGATAGTATTGACTTTGTAGACATGTTCTTCCCCAAACATACAAAAACTAGTATCCTTAATACAAAGAGAAATTAAATCTTCAGCTAGGGTGTGGTTTTTACCACATTTAGCTATGTGATAAGTAATAAGGTATGAAGCCTCCATTGCATTCTCATTGTTCTTCTTCCCTGACATCATGTCTGAAGTAACAGTTGGATGCTTTTCTAAGTGCCAAGAATAATATATATTTTTGTTTTCACATATAGAATGTTCAGTTTCTAAATGTCACATGAGAGTGTTTCATGCAACTGTTGGATAATAATTCCCCACACACAACTTGCAAAGGCTTAGGACAGTAATCATTCCCGAAAATGGAAACCCACATTTAATATACTCTCTAGAATATTTCATTGTTTTCTGTGTGGTACCTGAGGCACTCACCTTTTTACTGTCTCCTCCTGTAGATACACTGATAGCTACAGACACGTGTTGAGAAGTACTTGGCAACAGGTTATAATCCACATCAAGTTCTGTTTTTTCTTACTGTTCCTGTTTGTAACCCCTGATCCATGCTTAAAAATCACTGACAAGGGAAGCTGGGATGGCTCAGTGGGTTAAGGGCTCACTTTGCAGCCCCAGGGACCAAGGATTGCATCCCAGCCCCAGCCTCTGCGGACCCATATGCTGAACTGGGGAGTGCCCCTAGTTCAGTTCTCACTGGGGTGAGACCCTGGCCCAGTTCTTGCCCTATGCAGCCCTGCCCACTTCTGGGATGAAACTATGTGGAAAAACCAGTGATGTGCAACTATGGAGACTGTTCTGGGCCCTCCCCCTTCTCTCTGTCTCTCTGTCTCTGTATCTCTCTGTCAAAAACAATAAAAATAAATCTTAAAAAAAAATCACTGACAATAGTTTAGTGGTTACCTGAGGGGAAGGGGAAAGGGAAGTGTGAGAGGAAGGAGGGAGAACTAAATATATGGGAATAAAAAGAGTTGATTCTGGGTGGTGAAACATATT
>PVKE010052167.1:0-10422 GCA_004027555.1 Craseonycteris thonglongyai | reverse complement strand
TCCTCGTCGAATAGAGACACTCCTCCCCAAAATTTACAAGGAAAGATGAACCTGTTCCCAGATCCAAGGGCTAGATCTGAATATTCAAAGTCTAAGCGGGAGGGAGAATCAGAGATTTTGCTCTGTGGGGCACAATCACCAATGTTTCAGACATTTCTGGTCACCAGACCAGAGAAAAGGATGCTGGTATCCAGTGAGCAAAGGCCAGAGATACTGTTAAAATTCTACAATGCACAGAACTCTACCCCCACCACACACACACACACACACACACACACACACACACACACACACACACGATAAAGAGCATCCAGAAACCCTGGGCTAAGCCATTGGTTCTGAAAGTGATGTTCATGAACCCAGTATCAAGTAGTAACCTGCTAGGAATGTAAATTCTCTGGCTCTACCCCAAATCTGCTTACTCAGAAACTCTTGGTGTGGGACCTTATTGACAAGCTCCCAGTTGATCCTAACACATGCAATTGTTTCAGAGTCACTGGTCCAATGTTCTAGGAGTTGGCTATATCTGTGTATGGCCCTTGGGTCTGTCACCTGTTTCTGTAAACTAAATTTTATTGAAACACAGCCACTCATTTTTTTTTATTGTTGCTACAGCACCACAGTTGAATAGTTAGGACAGAGACCAGCCAGATGGATTGGAAAGCCTGAAAAATTTACTATCTACCCCTTTACAAAAAAGTTTGCCCACCCCTAAAGCCAATCCTGGTAATTTTATTATTCTTGCCAGTTATTGGTTTAGGAATGGACTGCTCAAGAAGGCATATGATCATTAGGATCAATAGAATGGGAAAAGAATATTGTTAGACATAAAGGTGGAACATTAGGGAAAGTGTTCTGTATTTCTTAGGAGGAGAAACAGAAATAGATGCCCTCTTTTTGTCCTCTGGATATCATATTGTCTGGATGTGATAGATAGAGCTGCAGCAGCCATCTTGCAACCAAGAGAAAAGCAGGCTAAGGACAAGAACAATACTCCAAAGATAGGTGAAGTGAGAGATGGAAAGAACTTGCTTTTATACGTTAATTTTTTCCACAGAGGGGCTGTATTACATGAATAACAAGAAAAAAAATTTAAATTGAGAGGCAAAAAGACTTGAAAGAAAGCCCCCCAAAAATAAAACAAAAAAAAACCTGAACCCAAATAATTACAGCAGTTTTTAATTACTGCAAGTCTATGATTTATTGTATATATGTTTGGATCCATAAGCCATACAAATTTTAAAGTAAAACAATTCTGGTTTGAAACAAATTAAAATTTTCCCCTAACAATTGTGAAGAGTAACTATTTCCTTTTCCGCTACAACCAGAACAATTTAAACTTACAGGCCACATTTGCAGAAATATAATCAAAGGTTTACCACAAGGAGCATACAGTGCAAACTCATTCTACTTGCAATCATTTTCTCCAAGAAATCAACAGCAACCAAAGAGGCCACAAATTGGAGTTTAATCAATTTGAATTTGTGATGCAACAGATCCAAATGAATATTTAAAATCTTCAAAGTATAAAGAACCTCATTTTCCACAGAATATAGTGTAGTCCTACAAATACTTACATAATATATAATGCACCTGGCATTAAAACAAATAAGACATGATCCGCGGCCTTCAAGTAGCTTTCCTTCTGGTGGGGAAAAGGATAAATTATTTTTAAAACAATAAGAACAGAGAATTATAAAACTAGGAAACATATTATAGAAGTTTGCAGAATGTTATGGAAACAGAGGGGAAGCAGATATTACAGTCAGAATCAAAGTCATGAGTGAGAAAACTGTCATTGGGCACAAAAATACAAAGATTTTAGAAACTGCTATTTGAAAAACTAGCATTTTTAAATGGTGTGTACAGAAGACAGTAAAGCTTATATCACAAATTAATTTAAATTCTTTAAAACATATTAGTTTGCAGACAACATTTTTGATTTGCAAAACACTATTCTTCCTAAAAGGTCACTGCACTTGGAGATTTAGCCTCATCAATTTCTTAAAGTACACCTTGTAGGGGAAGGCATCATCTATCAAGTGTTATCAAGAGTGATGAGGATGATTCCAATTTCATGAATGACAAAAGTCTTCCCAAGTGCAAAGGGTCTATCCCAGAGGTAAAGCTCAGCGGGGCCCTCCTGGCTCTGCACAGCCGAACTAGAGCCTGGGGTTAGATACAGTCCAAACCCCTGTGGAACCAGGAAAGAGATCAATACCCAATCAAGTCAGGATGAAGAAGAGATCTGGGATGAATCATCCCATTATATGTCTGACCAAGTGGAAAAGAAATGTGCTCTGTGGTTATGGTCAATGACACTGTTGGCAGTGTTTATCATGTGGTGAGATCCACAAACAATAAAGTTTATATGTTCACCAGAAGAGAAAAGTAAGGCTGGTCAAGAGAATGAGACTAATGTTAGGACCTCAGGGGCCACAGGATAAGAAGAGGCTATTTGGTCCAGGTAGCTCACACAAATAACAATGCCATTAACTTCAACTACAGATTTGTCTTGTCAGTTATCCTGCAATTAACCTCTCTGCTACGAAACCCTCAAACAGTTCACGAATGCCAGACCAGCTAGGGAAGGCCTGTCCATAAACACTAGCCAAACCCATGTTATTCAACATCATGCCCTCATCTTATTAGAGCTGAGAGGTCACCCAGCTTACTTATTACATTTGGCCTGTTTACTAGAATTAAATCCAGAACCATCTCTGAGAGATATTTTCAAAAGTATTGCATAAGAAAGCAGTGCTACATTTTTTCTGGAAAATGATCCACCTTATGAATTATGCTTTGCTATTATCTACTCTAAATATCAAAAAATAAATAAAGTCCTCCATGATCAAGGTCTAGGCCTTCCTCCAAGATTCTCATCTGCTCCTCATCTATTTCTTTTCTCTCAAAACTTCATAAACTCACCTGGACATCATTTCAGTTTTTTGGATATGCCTACTGTCTCTAAAGGAATAAAAATAGCACTTCCATAGACAGGTCGTTGTCTGTCGTTGAGCAATCACTCCTACCCCTCTTGCTCACTTCACTCCTTCTCAGTCAGAGCCTACAGAGATGAGATGGATAAGTGTGTCGCTAGAAGTTGCTCTGTGAGTCAGGCCTTCATGAGAAAGATAAGCTTTGTCCTAAGAAATGACTCGGAGGACAAGCCTTGGGAGTAAATGACATTAGGCCCTGTGGTCAGAAGCAGTGCCTGATGGGAGTTGTCAGCCTAGACCACCATGCCCAGGCTGCTCATCAGCTGGGCAGAACCCGGGCTGCCCAGAAAATCAACTTCACTGACATGGTGGCAGTTCCTGGTTTTGAAAATTCCCCCTTTAACTGGAACTGTTCTAAAACGGATCTGTAGCTCTGGTTTGCTGACAATCACTTACAAGTTTACCAGAAACCCCTCTCACCACGCTGCCTCTGACTTCCTGTCCCAGGGCAGTCTCCACTTTGGCTGTTGGGCTCCACACAGCTTGCCTGGCCACTGCCTCTGGCGACGTGGTGTGGTGGCAAGCACAGTGGACAGAAGGGAAGGAGAACTGGAGCCAGTCCTGCTTCTGTTATAATGAGAATGCCCACAAATTTCCTAGACATTGGTTTCCACATCTGTGAGCTCTCTTCTAGCTTTAATCTATTCAGACAGTTATTCCATAGCAATTCATGTGTACCTATTATGGGTTAGATGTACTTTCTGTACATTAAAAGATCCACATCACTTATTACTTTGCAGTATAAGAAGAATCTAGTTATTCACCGCTGATTCTGGTTTTCAATTTAATTTTTATCATCTAAGCATGATGGAATGTTATGTAGAACATGTGTATGCAAAAAAATCAAAATCCAGCTTAACAACTTGAATAGGTTAAATTGGCATCTCCTGGATTTTATTGTATTGATTGAGTTATTCTTTGTTGCTAAAATATTGCAAAATAAAGTAGGCTTCTCAGCAAGTAGGCCTTAATTTAGGAATTTAGGAGATTAATATATTTAAGGAAAAGGGTAACATTTGCGATTAAACATGCTGAATCCTATAATAGGACATGATTTTCAATGTGATCAAAAATTTAAAGAATCCCACCTATAGTTCAGAATAGGAAAAAGAGCTATAGTATCACAAAGTCATAGCTATTGCTGTGTCAACAGAAGTCAGAAATATCAAAATGGCTAAAGGTTATATTAAATTCCTACAGGCATAACACTGATTAAATTTGACATAAATCAGATAGCAAAAGGATGTTCATGAATTCTGTCATCCATGTCACTCATAATAGTAGCAAGGAAACTAGTAAAATGTCTTTGGCCAGCATAATAAATGATCAATATTTTAACAAAAGTGAAGGCAAACAATATTCGTGCTTAGAAGTGAAAGAAAGGAAGTGCTTTACATATATAAATCAACTCAATAAAACCTCACAAAAACTGATGAGGTTATTATTAACCCCACTTTAAACATGAGAAAGCTGAGATATAGACAGTAAGGTACCCAAGGACAAAAAGCTATTACGGTAAGTGAGGGCCAGGGTTCAAACCCAGGCAGGTTCCAGAAAGAAATTTATAATTCCAAACCAGTCACTTTAGATGGAATAAAAGTGTCCTGATGTTAACTAATGTTTATAGAGTGTTCATTTTATCTTTTCAATAGAAGAGAAAAGAAGGAACTATCCTTCACTTCAACTGAAGTGCTTTCAGCACAATGGCATTCATGTCTCCCCCTGCTGGCCGTCCTCTGCAAGTGACCCGTTCACAGTGTCCCACCCCCCATGAGAATCGCACTGGGAATGGTTTCCATTAAGGATCATAAAATGAATCCGCCTCATGGAAGCATTAATGGGAAAAAGCTGAAGCAAGCAGAACCATTCATACTTACTTTCCCCATATAGATTTAGCTTCTCTGGTACCAAAAGTTTTATCTGGGAAGCAAAATTACAGGCAATCACCATAGATTCCCATCTCTACATGGAGTTGCCACAAAACAACAGAAACACACAGGAGCTCTGGCTTTTATGGAACAACCGGCGTTTGCCAATGCTAAAAGAACAAGATAACTGACAAGCAAACTACAAAGGATGATGGGGTTGGTAGAGAAAGCTATAGCCAGAATGAGTTTTTTTGTTTCTTTTTTAAAGATTTATTTTTATTGTTTTTGACAGAGAGAGAGATACAGAGACAGAGAGAAGGGGGAGGGCCCTGAACAGTCTCCATAGTTGTACATCACTGGTTTTTCCACATAGTTTCATTCCACGGGTGGGCGCAGGACTGCACAGGGCAGAAACTGGGTTGGGGTATCACTCCAGTGAGAACCGAACTGGGGGCACTCCCCAGTTTAGCATATGGGTCCACATGGGCCAGGGCCGATTCGATCCTCAGTCCCCGGGGCTGCAAAGTGAGCGCTTAACCCACTGAGCCATCCTGGCTTCCCCCAGAATGAGTTTTTAAGCCTCAGCCTCCTCACCTGTAAAATGTGATGATAATAACCATGTAATGGGCTCATTATGATGATAAAATTAAACAAGAACTGGTGAATGTGCTCCATCATGTTACATAGTAATTAAATATGATATAAAAACTGAGAATGAAACCACTAGCACTCTATATTTGCAATCTACCTATCAGAACAATCTGGAACCTACTAACATATCCTCCTTTATATTCCACTGCAGAAAAATTATCAAACAGATGTTATATTTTCAATTGGATCACTTTGAAAGTTCAGGGGGAAAACTGAAGTTCAAGAAAACTACTCCTTGGCCATCCCTTAAAAACTCTTTACATAATTGCAAAGGCATTTTGTTTTGTTTTGTTTTGTTTTATATCCATTACATATTTATTACTCTCATTCTATATACTAGGAAGGAAATATATTTTTATCCCTATTTTATAGAAGAGGAAACTGAGTCAGGGATAAGTGAAAAAGCAGGAGATAAATCTCAAATCTTCTGATCTACACCTCTTACCTTTTTACATTACCCCAAGCTATCTAAAAAAACTTTCCTCATTTTCATGAGGCTCAATTTTTACTTTATATTGACTTCCTTTTTCTGATAATGATGTCTGCATCTATTTAAGCAAAGCTACAGCTGTACTTTTCAAGTATTTTAGGCTTTTAAGCATCCTATTAGCCAAAGCAGATAGCCAAATTGATAAAATGAGTCCCATGGGACATTATACAATTTTGGATATATTATAGATAAATTACATATTTTTAAAAGATTTATTTTATTGTTTGAGAGAAGGTGAGAGAGAGCGAGAGGTGGGGAGAGCCCAGAGCAGTCTCCATAGTTGCACATCATTCGTTATGACAGTTTCATTACACACAGGTGGATCTGGGGCCGCAAGGGGCAGGGACCAAACTGGGGGACTCCCATATGGGAGGTGAGAAACTTTGCCACTGCCAAGTCATGGTGGTTACCAGCTGTGCTGCAGTTCAGCACATGGGTTTGCACGGGCTAGGGTGGGGATTCGATTACCGGACCTTGCAGTTGCAAGGCAAGTGCTCAGCCTGCTGAGCAATCGGCATCCCTAGATGAATTATAATTTTAATTTAACAAAACAAGAATTGTCATTTAAAAGCATGAAGCATATTTTAAAATTATCACATCTAAAAATATTTCAGGATATTTTACCGCAAGATTGATCAACCTCAGGAAATAGTAAGCAACAAATGTCTAGAAAAATAGTGCATAATTTAAAATTAAAGTTTTCATATAGCCTCATAAAATGTAAATGTCAATTTCAGAGAGGGCAGGGTCTAGAGGGAAATCAAGTTAAACATTTTTAAGTTTAATCGTTAACTGAATTGAGCATCCTCACAGCTATACAGTATTTACAGGTCCGTTTTCTATAAATTAGGTGCTTCCGCTTTGGCTAGCAGAATAGCTTAAAAGCCTAATAAAATACCAAAAACTATTATTTTAACATTGTTTACATCTGATTGCAATAGCCGAATTTCACCACCTTTAAAGCTTGTTCCCATGTAGATGAATTTCATTGACTTTATTTCATACAAAAAGAAAAGATACCTGAGGGTAAAGGGGAAGGTGGGTGAGAGGGTGGGGGGCAGGCAAGGAAGTGGTCATCAAATATATGGTGATGGAAAGTGAGCTGATTCTGGGTGGTGAGCACATAATGCGATGTATAGACAATGTAATGTAGAATTGTACGCCTGGAAACAATGTAATTGTTATCAACCAATGTCACCCCAATAAAATTTTTTTTTAACCTTAAAAAAGGAAAAAATATTAAAAAATAAATAAAAGATGGTAAAAGCAATGGTAAGAGCACACATGGTTCCCAGAGGTACTGTACAAACTCACAGTCTAGAATCTCAGGATTTTTAGACCAGAAGAGATTACTGTAACAAGGAAATACTTTGGAATCCATTTCTCCAACTGCTCCAAACAATACAACTATTTCTTTTCTTTCACAAGGTCTTCAACTGAAACTGTATCTACAGAGGAAGATAAAGGCCTCCCCACATGGGAAAGTTAATGGAGAAACTCACTTTGCTATTTCACTTTTGAATATACAATGCCAGCACAGTCGGTTGGTTGCAAAGGGAAAATCTAAACCTTTGGACATCTGTGTTTTGGTCTACATGACTCCAAGCAACCTGTTTGGTTTGGTTTTGTCAATTAATTGATCGGCTGTTCAGCTGAACAACATAGCCTCAATCCTCTGCCAGCAACAACTAAATACAAAGGAGGCCTGGACACAACAACTCCCTTTAAGAAATCTTGGCACATCCCAACAAACTACAAATCCATTACTCCCTATGCAGACCCTCAAGACTCCCCAAGCCTGGGTTGGCCCGGGGCTCCTATTTCGCTCATTCCACACAAACACACACCCTCTAGTGCCCATTTTCACCTGGCTTGTCTCCATAGTTCTAAATCCTAAAAAGGTTTAGCATGCAAAATGACTTTGTAGTTAATCTACTCACTCAGACTTTCTTTAAATGTTTCCTAATAAAATCTAAACTAAAGTATTGTTTTAAAGTGGACAGAGCACTAGACTCATGGGTGTATTTTGAAACGAATCCAGAAAAGCGGTTTCATTGGGTAAGGGCAGCCGTTCTAGGTATGTCCCTTCACCTTTCCTGAGCCACCTCTTTCTGACTTGTGCCCCAAAATAGCTTCAATTGTGTGAACCAGGCTTCCTAATAGCTCGCTCTGAATCTTTAAATGTTTTTCCATAGACCTCATCATCGCTTTTTTGTCACTGTCACAAACAATGTGGATGCGTCAAACTTCCATAGTTTCAAATTGAACTACTGCAATTTTCTAGGTCAGTATACTGAAATAAGTGTTACTGTCAGCCTGTACTCTTTTCAGGTAAGTATAGCTCTCCATAGAAAAATATTTCTAGTATCTAATAATTGTGGCAACTTAGCACTAAATTTACTAAGTGCCATCTTTCAATGCCAAGCCCCAAGGGGAACTATATGACTTCATTTCCTACAATGACATTATTATATTTCTTGCCAAAAAAACTTTACATATTTCCTTAATCAAGGAAATGATTGCAAGAACATCTTTGACCTCAAATGTAAATGCAAAACACATCTGGGCTATAAAAGAGAGCTAGGATTATGCATACAAATTTGGATATATATTTAATAGAATGAAAGCCTATCACCGTAGAAAAAGCAAACAAATATCCAAGTATTATCCCAATAAAACGTTCTTGTGTAATCAAACTAGAATTAAAGTCTTAAATTTGACTTTTGTTATTTCACAGGTAACCTCATGTACCCATCCCAAGGAAAAACTACCTATCTTCATGTTTAAATATAATGAAGACACCATACAGAAAAATAAAAATAAAATGACCTTAGATAAGGGAAGAATTAGCTTCAGAGAACTGCCCTTAAGAATAAATAGTATTAAATATTCATTCAAAAAACACGTATTATATGCAAAAGACAGTGTTGAGTGCTGGCAATATCCCATAAACCGGGCAGATGCGCTTCCTGCATTCATGAAGTCTCCTGTCGGGAGAATTTACCATCAGTTCAATTCAACAAGTATTTATCTACAAGAAACCAACACTGTGTTGATATATTTAAGGACAGAAGAAAGCTAACATAGGATCTGTGACTTCTGTTCTTTACCTTTGAAAATAAAAAGCTTCTATCACTGAAACAAAACAAACTGTGAGTTGCCAACAATAAATACCATAGGACGCACATACTATTTCCAAATCTGTTGGTAATCATCTATGCTGGATGAAGTTACAAGAGTCCAATGAAAAAGAATATCTTTTTAGGCAAATTTTTAAAACTCTAGTAACATGGCAAAAAAGAAAAAGAAATTAACATTCCATTTCATGGGTATATCTTAAAATGCTGATCTTTTTTCCTGTTCAGAATAAACAAAATCCTTATTTTCTCCTTAAATACATAAAAAGTTAATCACTAGTATAATTTTTTTTCTGTTTTTTAATCAAGTCATATGGAAAGCAGATTCTGTGTCTGACATTTAGATGCTTATGCTAAGCTCAGGGGAGAGGTTTTAATTGTCTTAGAGCAGATTAGAAATCAAAAGCCTTGAATCTTTTTCTGAGAGTCTTGCAAACTCTTCTGAGGGGAAAATGGGAATTATCCAAAGATTTTTTTTTTAGGTAGCTTTGGAAAACAGGGAGACATATTAAAGAATAATTTATTTTTTAATAACAGAAAGCATTGAAGAGAGATGCTTCCAAAGTGAGTATTTTTATTTAGATAACAGACATAATTTAAGGGCAATTTAAAAAAATCATTCCACTGCTATGGAAAACTGATGGTGCCTCAAAAAATTAAACATAGACTTACCATATGATCCACAATCCCACTCGTAGATATATATTCAAAGAACTAAAAACAGGTATCCAAACAAGGACAAATGTTCACAGCACCACTAGGCACAACAGCCACAAAAAAGATGGAAACAACCCAAATGTTCATTAACAAACAGATGGATAAATAAATGGATAAGCCATGGAATGGAATATTACTCAGCTATAAAAAATAACGAAATACTGATACATGCTACAACATGGATGAACCTAAAAAAAATAACAGTATGGTTATTGAAAGAAGCCAGGTATAAAAGGTCATGTATTGTATGATTTCATTAAATGAAATATCCAGAATAGGCAAATCCACAGAGACAGAACACAGATTGGTGGTTCTCAGGGTCTAGAGGGGAGGGCAACAGAGGAATAGCTTAATAGAGAAGTTTTACTTTGAAATGACAGAAATTGTATAGAACTGGACAGAGGTGGTGGTTAAACCATATTGTGAATATACTAAGTGCCAATGGATTTCACTTTAAAATAATTAATTTTATGTTAAGTAAATTTCACCTTAATAATATTTTTTAATAACATTACATCACCAAAACTTCTGATGGCACAGAGGACAGTATTATTATATTT
>PVKE010052166.1:0-10425 GCA_004027555.1 Craseonycteris thonglongyai | reverse complement strand
ATATACACAGTTCATTCATCTGCAAAATTTTTTGAGCGTTTGCGGTGTGCCAGGCAGTGTGCCATGCCTTGCAGATACCATAGTGAAATATACAAACTAGTTCCCTGATAGCGAGGAATTTACAAAACAGGGAGGAAAGATGGGAAGTAAGTAAGAGATAAATGAGGTGGTATATGAGCAAATCCTATCTCAGTGGATTCTTACAGCATCCTTTCAGGTATGTGTACCTTATTTTCCCTATTTGATAGATGAAAAAAATAAGACCCTAGATTAGTTGCCGAAAAATTCATAGCCACTAAATGACCAAGCCAGAACAGTACCAGTCTTCTGACTCCCAAAATTCTCTCTATTGTACTAGACTGCTGTTGATAGAGACTTATCTTTGAAAGCCTCAAAAGGAATACGTCTTACAGCTGCTGGACTGTTAGTTTTACCCCGGACAAAGCATTCTGCTATATATCCACTGTGTCTGTGTGATTCCTTTCATGTCAGAGTTGGTGTTATAAGGGTTAAGAAGGGACTCTTGATAGAGTCCTAAAATCCCAAGAGTATTCCTTATATGTCCTTTTCAGCAAATGATACTTGGTATATACTGGGGGAACAAAAGAGAGATCTGTCCTTGTTATCCTTTCAAATGTACAACTGTTTTCCAAAGCGACATCCAGATTTTGAATTCTCAAGCTCTGTGACTTTACACAGTTTTCTACGTCTCTCTTCACCTCAGTTTTCTCATTATGAAATAAGGGAAATATCACCAATATTATAAAGTTGTTAAATACCTAGCATAGTACTTTGAACACAGTAGATGCCCAGTGAATACTCATAAATTTACAATATGGAGAAGCTGTCATGGTAGGAAAAAAAAAGAAAAAAAAAAACCAAGCACATGAAAAATGTGACCATTAAAGACAATGAGAATTCAAAAGCTTCATATTTGAGAAGACCTAAGGAAAAACTAATGGTAAACTGTTAGTGTTGTCCTAACATACTCTTATGGTCTCCAGCAAAGAATAACTAACAAAGCAAAAGTATAGTAGTTTATAATGTGTGAAGGAGAAAGGAACCCAGGAATTCTGTGTATGGATGACATTTAGCATCATACCTTTCACATCCAGAAATCATAACTCTTCTGGAAGGAAAGTTGTACTCTCTGTTCTATGTTAACTATGTGTAGTTCCTGAAAGCTTGAATACTTGTGCTATAGGGGTGGCAGGAAAATGAGAAACCACATTCAAATTTGCATTGGGTTTCTTTCTCAAATTAACTTTGTAATGAATAAGGGAAAAGATAATGGAGGGAGCATTTATTGAACACTAGCTGGTGTTCAATACCAGTCATAACCAGGTACACTTTTTTTATGCATCGAATCATTAAATGTAGCAAGTGGGCATCACTTGGCTCTTATTAGGGTGGTATGACAATAGTGGTGAGTTGCTTACTACCCTAAATCATGCCTGTTTCCTAGAAGGTCCCCCAAAGTAATGCCCTATCAAAGAAAGTCAAACTAATATTCATTATTAACTGAGTGAGGGTCTGAATTCAGAGGCCTTTGGAACCTGTCAGTAAATGAGTCCAGATTCTTGTAGGGAACTCCGTTGCCTAAGCTTAGCCTTAGCCATCTGTTACTATATTTTCTAACCCAAAGGTGAGTGTCAAAGCCTAACTAGTGTCACATAAGAAAAGGACAGACACTAAAGGCACAATCACTGACTTCCAAAGAAAAGGAGGGGAGCAAGAGATGGCCACTCAAAAAGTGAGTGTTTCCCATTGCCTGGTACCCAGCTGGCTTAAGCCACTGTCCCTTGCAGATTGTCCCTTGGGCTCTTGCCACAAGAGAGAATAGCATCCAAGGAGAAGAGAGAAGAGAATGAATAAACAAGCTGTTTGACAGCCCTGAGATCTAACTCACAGTCCTGTGGAAGGATCAGAAAGAGACATTACATTTATACAGTGCATTCCAGTCATAAAGTATAAACCCATTAGAGTGTGTTTTGGAAGCCCATAACTTCTTTTATTTGACCTTAATCTCGACTCATAGGAAAGCAGAAAAGATAAGAAGATAGATTTGTTCCCCAAAGGACAATGGTGGGTATCACTGTCTCACCAGCACAGTTGGAGAAACTATGTGGAAAAGAGGCCAAACTTTTTAAAGCCACATAGTAATAAAATTACAGAGCAAAGATTACACATTTAGAGTTAGCTGGCTTCAGAGCCACCCCTGACACATACACATGCACGCACACTCACACGCAATACCACCTTCACCTCCTTATTTTAATGGGTAGTAGTAGGTTTACATGTGACAAAAATGTTTTCAACAGATCATGATTTAAGTAGAGCTCGCTATAGTTTATCCACTTTAAAATAGCTGATTAGAAACAGTTCTAAGAAAAAGTACATATTAGAAAGGTCAGATAGTATAGACAAAATCTAACAGCATAGCTTCTTGGAGGAATAGGATGCTTACCATGAGTTTGTTGTTATTGTTGTTTGCTAGAAGGTAACCCTATTCAAGCACCAGTGCTTATTTTAGCTTAAGTATTCTTGATGGAAATCTTATTTAATAAGTGTTACATACTTTATTGCTTACTTACACTGAAGGCTCTGAACAAAATCAAATCATTACCAATATCAGTCTTATACAAAATACAGTGATTCTGCAGGGGAATATTAAGCTGTATAAGCTAGAATACAGACACAGCTGTCATCTCTCAATGTGCCTGTCCACCCCCTCACCCCAATGTTTTTTTTTTTATCTTCTACACCAGGTTGTCCAACCTGTGGTCTGTGGGCCACATGCGGCCCAGGATGGCTTTGAACAAGGACCAACACAAATTTGTAAACTTCCTTAAAACATTACAAAAATTATGCACGGACTTTTTTGTAGCTCATCAGCTATCATTAATACTAGTGCATTTTATGTGTGGCCCAAGGGAGCCAAAAGGTTGGACATCCCTGTTCTATGCACTTCCTCTTCTTCCCCAGAAGTTTCTTATTTGAAGAGGACAGGATGCCAGATAATCAGACTAATTTGAATTGCTTGTAAATAGCCCTGAATGTGTGTCTGAAGGGTTTTATACTTTGTGAGTCATGTGCGTAAGGTCTGTTACAGGTGGATGTGATATCAGGAAGGCCATATGGTACAGACTAGAGAAAAGAAGAACATGGGCCTTGGAGGTGGAGAAACATGAGTTCAAATGCTGTTGTCTCCATAGAATACTGAATGACCTTGGACACATGTACTTAACCGCCATGAGCTTTAATTTCCCCATTTATAGAATGGAAAGAATATTAGCTCTTCATAGGGTTGCTGTCCAGAATAAATGAGCTTATGTGTGCAAAGAGTCTATGATAGCACCTGACCCAAAATATCACTTTCAGCAAAAGTGAGCCCCCCTCCTTCTAACATTTTGATAGGAGCTACTTCATGGCTGCCAGCTGCATTCACATAAGGTGATGTTACCAGTTAAGCCAACATCCACTATATGTCTCTCTTGGAATATTGTTTTGTTTTTTAACTTTTTGTTTTGTTTTTTTATCTTCATCCTCCCACTATCCCATCCAAAATTTGAGCCTGGATAGCCTGTGTTTTTGAGGTAGGAGTGGTTTATTTACCAGGTAAGTGTACTTTGGAGGCAAGAAATAACAAACAATAAACTCAGGCCATTGCCTCTCTCACCTTTACTTAAAAAGAACAGTGACTGAAATCACCCTTCCAGAACACTGGAGGAGATGATGATCTGTATACATGTCAATTTTTCCTTGAGATTGACATCTGTCACTGTCGTTCCTGAAACTGAATTGTTATATCTGATGGAAGCCAAGCCTCAGGCAAAGGAATAACTGTCAGTGCTGTCCTAAGAATGCCCAGATGAATATAGTCCTCATTGAATATTCCTATCCATCCACATGTCTGTTGCACAGCTATTAATACTTTGTAGTCATCTACTTAAGTTCTGACGCAAGAGAAGAAAGCATTTTACTGGGTGTAAATAATTTATTAAAAGTGTTGGCATTACTAGAGTGGTTCACAGAACCAGAAACATGTACATTAGTATATGTGTATGCATATATACTAATATGTATATGCACATATGCATATAAGCAGGGCTTGATTATATATGGTATAAGTGTGTGCATTCAAGGGAAAACTTTCTTATTTTCTCCTTAGAGAGTTGCAGCATTCTTAAATTTAATGACAAAATGTCAGTTATCTTGATGGTGTTAATAATGAAATTATCTGATTAATTTGACCATTTTTCTACCCAACTTTTTATCTTCCATTTGAAGTTATATACTATTCTAGATTTATAGTAGCCTTTGGTATGATTCCACCTTAAAAGTTCATGAACTTTTTATTTATGATACACAACAAAATCATTATGTGAGTTATGTTTGATAATAAAAGTGAATTAAATCATACCAGTTAAACATAGCTGCTACATTGCTTTCATTGCACTCTTATTTTTTATGGTCAGTGATCATGATTAATAAATTATTAAATATTCTCTATTGCTGTATAACAAATTTACTCCAAATTTTGTAGGTTAAAACAATAATTTATTTTATCACCCAGTTTTGGAGGGTTGAGAACCCAGGTGTGGTTTTGTTAGGTCATTATAGGTCTCTCTGAGTTTCTCATGAAGTTGCAGTCAAGTTTGCCAGGGCTGAGAATTGAAGCGTAGCTTAAAGGAACTAGAATATTTGTCCCAAGCTCACACATATGGCTGTTGGCAGGAGACTTCATTTCCTCACTACAACGTGGACCATTCTTCAATCGGGCCACAGGGCTATTCACAACATACATTAACATTACCGTACTTTTACATATCATCTATTTATCTCTATAAGCATGCAAAATTCTCAGTATCACATATGTGCATTAAATTATACTTTGTTGATTTTTCAAGGATATATTAGCATTTGTTTTTTAAAGTAAGTTAAATGTGACATAATTCCAGAAGCTAACAGTCTAGTGGGCAGAGTTCAGACATATTAAGAATTCATTGCCACACAGTGTGAATAATATAAGACTGCCGAGGAAGCAGGCTCCACCATGCAATCATTTGTGTTGATATGCCTTTATATCATATCCTAAAATCTGAAATATTGCTCCTCATGTTATAAAAACTGTTCTTCATTACACAGGAAGGATTATCCTTAACATATTAAAGATGCATATCATTAAAATCTAGGAAGTCCGTGATTTCTGACTAGAGCAGAGAAGGCAAACAGATTTCAACTCACTGTATCAAAGGTAATTTTGTTAAGAATTCTGAAGCCATATTCAGCCTCATCGATGTTTTTCCTTGATCGATTGGAAATGTCTGCTATAAGTACAGGAGGGAGAGAGCGAGGAACAGGCATGTTGGACACATGCCACAGCTTTGCAGTCCTTGGTCTTCTAGAGCACACATATTGCTAGCATGAGCACTCTGCCAGGATGAACAGTCATAAGGCAAATAGTAGGCTGGAATATCACAGTAAACAATGACAACACCCACCCACCCCCAGTTCTTATGAAATATCAGTATTTAAGGGGCTTTGCTTCTGTGACCCTACAGGTTAACTGATTTCTAGTAGGCACATAGAGTGTCTCATTTCTCTCCAGTCAGAATTCACAAATGACTCTTAAATGATTGTCTGAACTTGGGGTAGGACATCCCATTAGATTGTTCCCACATAGGAAAGAGTGTGGAACCTAACCTATAGGTGAATAAAATTGTCATTGTCAGTCTGGTTTATTAATGAAAAGCTTAAGTTGCAGTGTGTGACTTCATTTAAGATAAAAATAAAAATCGAAAACACAAAAGAGAAAAAATTGGAGGTTAGGTATGTTTTCTTAGCTCCTAACTTTATTTAGCAAATTGAGCCTGTCTTCGGTAATTCTTACATAATTCGACATCAGGAGATTGGGGAGGGTGGAGAGGAAGAGACGGTTTTTGGATAGGAAATTAAAAGCTACTATTTTTGACTTTTCCTAAATCTGTGGCAGATTCTTTTAACTCCACTTTAGTGGACATTGTCAGGAGCCCTCCTACTGAAACCTCATTAATCTGATTGCTTTGATTTATGAGGAGTTAAGAAATACCCACCAACAGCTTCCTGAGGTCTGAGGTGTATTTGACAAGGTGTCAGGGCAGCTTCTGTGCACCTGACTAGATAGGGTGTAGGCTCCCTACAATCATTTTAATGTACTTCCCTTTCTTTTTAAAAAAATTATGATTAAATATATTGGAGTGACAGTGGTTAGTAAAATTATATAGGTTCCAGATGTACAATTCTACATGACATCATCTGTGTGTTGCATTGTGTACTCACCACCCAGAATCAGCTCTCCTCCCTGTCTCATCAAGGATAGTGGTTTGTATCTCTCGTGATTGTTTTGAGAATTAAATTTTAAAAAGGACTGTAAAACCCTGGCCGAATACCTAGCCTATGGTGAGTGATGAACAGATGTTAGTTCCACCCCCGCCATTCCTTATTTGCCAATGAAGGAGTTTGAAATGACAACATTTGCGCAGCTGCACATAGAAACCAGTAGCCAAAACCTACACTCATGCCACTTTTCAGCCAGTCAGAAGCCCTGTGACAGGAGCAGGGAGGGTTCGTTGCTCAGGAGCTTAAGACAGCTTGCTCTGGATTTTCTATAAATATCTAGGCAGGACTGTCGCAGTTTGAAGCTCTGTGTGAGCAACTGTCGTTTAAACGCAAGGCCAGCCAGCTGGCTGAGGTTATGCAGAATGACAGAGCCCACTGAAATGAATAAAACATCCAGCTCTAGACAGCCATCATCAAACTCTTTTCCCCCACTTAACCAATGACAGGTGTAACTGAGGCATGAAGCATGTTTTTTAGCATTTCCCTGGGATAATATAAGCAAATCTTCTGGGACTATATAAAAAGTACTTTGGAAATTCACCACCTTTCTCAGGTTATACTTTTATTTAGCCAGATGCAGAATTCTCTCTGCCTCCATGAATGACCATTTATTTAAATTTTCCAACAAATACTAAGTTTTTTGTCAAACACTTTCCGTACCAATTTGGGTGTGTACTAGTCTGCTAGGGCTACCTTAACAAAATACCACAGACTGGGTGGCTTAAACAAGAAGTTTATTTTCTCACAGTTCTGAAGGCCAGAAGTCCGAGATCAAGATTGGTTTCTGGTAAGGCATCTCTTCCTGTGATGTATAGACCGCTGCCTTCTCACTGTGTCCTCACATGGCCTCTCTTCAGTGTGTTCATGGAGAGATAGAAATCTCTGATTTCACTTCCTCTTCTTACAACAACACCCATCCCATTGGACCATACCTCTATGACCTCATATAACCCTAATTACCTCCCCAAATGTCCTATTTCCAAATATAGTCAAAGTAGGGGTTAGGGCTTCATCATATGAAATGAAGGGAGTGGGGGCACAATTTAATCCATAACAGTTGCTTCTCCCTTACTTTCCATGAGATCTCTACCACTTTCTTTTTCTTCATCCTATCATCTTCATTATAATATAGCGTATAATCGTTTTTCCTGTACTCTTACCAAGTTTTAGGCAAATTGCAAGAATTAATCTAAATCAGTGCCTTTTCCTTAGGCTATAGTCTGTAACAGGAGAAGCAGTTGAGGGAAAGCTGGGGTGGGGGTGTTAAATGAAATAATGACTCCCCATGTCCATGGGCTAATCCCTGGAACTTTGAATATGTTAAGTGGTAAAAGGGCATAAAGGTCGCAGGTGGAATTAATGTTGTTAACCAGCTGACTTGAAAACAGGGAGTGTCCTGAATTATGCAGGTTGGTCCAATCGAATCACATGACTCCTTCAATGGAAAAGGGAGGCTAAAGAGCAGAGAAAGCTGTGACTATGGAAGGTGGGTCAGAAATTGCTCTGTAGCTAGCTGTGAAGATAGGGCCCACAAGTCATGGCCCGTAGGCGGCCTTTAAAAGCTGGAAAAGCAAGGAAGCAGATTCTAGAGCTTCCAGGAGGGAATGTAGCCTCGCCAACACCTTAATTTTTAACCCAGTGACACCCAACTTGGACTACTGAGCTACAGAACTGTAAGCCAGTACATTTGTGTTATTTTAAGCCACTACGTTTGTGAGAATGTGTTACTAGACTAATCGAAAACTAATACAAGGGGTTAAAGGTGGAGGGGAGATGGTAGGCTTAGAATGTGTCAGGCATGTAACTAAGGGATTTCAGTATATTGTCTCTCAATGCACTATTGAGACAGGTATTAAATGTTTTCTGAGTTAGGAAGCTGAGACTCAGAGTTTACGTTATTTTCCCAGAGACACAGCTCACCAACTTAGTATATGGGCAATCTGGAATTTCAAACTAGGTCTTCAGAGTCTGTACAAAGGAACAGTGACTCTGATCTGTGTAAGCCTAGGTCTGTTGCTGTGTGAGGAAAAGATACTTGAACTCTCCTAACCTCAGTTTCTTCAGCTATAACCATTGTAGAGAAAATGAAGGTTTATGAAATTTGTATGAAAAGCAAATTGGGAAATCGATATCAAAGAACATTGTAAAGTACAAACTGTGTGTCTGATGTGGAGTCTTCCCCAGCTGCCGCATACCTGAACATTCACATCAAATCAATGACCTCCTAGGACACTGAGGGGGTGGAGACCTTCTGTGATTATACCTGGACTTCGGTACTTACCAGCTTCAACCAGATACTGTGAAAATCTCTGTCCTTCTGTTGGGTGTCAGGTGCCTAGAAACACAGCTTTGGCTGCGTTCAGATTCACTGCAGAGGCTAAACATTCCAGTGTGGTCAAATCATCTTCGTAAGGGTTAGGCAATGAGGAGTGGGGTGAACGTTGAGCCCTTACCATCATGTTTGCCTTTGGTTGCATTTTACACACTAATAGTTAATACAAGATTTGTTTTGCTAACACTGTATTTGTTTGGTGTAAATAATTATAACTTAAAGCCTGGGCTTTGAGTAAGCTATTTAGTCAAAATTGTTTGAATTATCATAGTGATTCAGTGATCACCTACCATCAAATGTATGAATAGACCTTTTCATGTTACTTGGATGTGAGAATTAATGGGGAGATTCCCCCCCCCAAACAGAATTATCTTCTGAAGGGTGGGCTGCTTTTTGTACAGGCTTCCCCCGCTAGGTGAGTGTTTTAGGAACCTATCTGTGCAGTGTACCAACTGGCATTGTGGTGAAAGGCTGCATTTAGCTTCAGTGCATTTTTTTGGAGACTTTTCAACAAGTTTGCCCATTTCACAGTGGGAGATTTACACAAACAATGTGTGGCATGACAGTGCACCTGCCCACACCACACTGAGGGTTCAGCAAGCATAACCCCTTGCCCTACCTTTCCTATTCACCCAGTCTCGCCCTGAGCAACTAGTTTGTATTTCCCCAGATGAAAAAAGTCATCAAAGGGAAATGTGTTGCTGATTTGGAACAGGTGAAACAAAATAGGAGCAGCGCTAAAAAGCATCAAAATTGGACGAGTTCAAAAACTCGTTTGAGCAGAGGGAAAAGTCTCAATAGGTGTATTGCATCGAACAGAGAGCACTTTGAAGATAACTGAATTTAAACATGTAAGAATAAATACACAATTTTTATAAATAAGTTCTGGTGTTATTGAGTCTCCCCTCATATTGGTGAAGAGAGCTAGTGGTCTTGGTTACTTTTAGACTATTTAAATAAATCAACCTTTTTTTCCTGATAAAGTTGAATTTCTATACACATATTTCTGAATCATTAGGGCAGATCCACTGCATTATCACATCTAAAGACTGTTTCATTTGACACTCAATTATAAACAATTAAATTATTGTACATTACAAAGTCTACCACTTTGAGCGTTTGTTACTCAGTGGTATAACAATAGTACTAAAGGGTGCACGAAAGAACAACGCGTTTTCATTGTTGAGCAATGAAAATTTACAATTTTTAATTATAAACCTGTGTTTTCTATCAAAATTACTTCTTGCGTGAATTTTGGGACACCCTTTATATCAGTGGAACATCTACAGGATTCATGCATCAAACATTTATTGACCCCCACTTTCTGTGAGCCTCACACTGAGGCTGTATCAATGAGTAGGATACATCCCTGCCTTTCAGAAGCTAATAGCCTAATGGGCAAAGCTAGACATGCTAGGAATTCATTGCCACACGTGATGTGAATCATGTAAGGCTGCCGAGGAAGCAGGCTTCACACGAGTCGTTTTTATTCATACTTAGTCAAATTTTTATGAGTTTTGTGGCAAGTGCTTTGAAGACACTTTATAAATGTAATTAAGTTTATCAGTCAACAAGTCTTTAATTATTTCATCTTGTAAAGCTGAAGACCCTTTCTCAGATGGTCAGTTAATCCATCCCAGAACCTCCATACAATATGGGTACATATCGTTGTTGAAGCCACCATCCTCTGGGAGGAGTGTCATCCTGATGGT
>PVKE010052165.1:0-10427 GCA_004027555.1 Craseonycteris thonglongyai | reverse complement strand
AAACAGGAGGGTTTCAGCCTGTGCCTGTGGGAGAGAGTAGGCAGGCTGAGTAGGGGTGGTCAGGAAAGGTATGGGGGCAGGGAAAGGACCTGAGGTGAGGGAGCGGGCCATGGAATCGGCCCATGAGTTGCCGTGCCACTGGGTCCCCAGAGGATTGGTGCCCCCTGCAATGGATAATTGCCATTTTGGAGGGTAGCTGGAGGGCTTCAAGGAGTTTAGAGAGAAGGGTGGCTTTTTGAGAGGTGGTACCCTCAGGCAGGGGGTTGGCCTCATGTGTGGAAGAGGCGCTAACCACTGTGCAGGCCACCCTGCTATGGCCCAGGGCCGAGCAGGGAACTGCTGTCCACAAAAAGAGTGAGGTCGAGGTGTTCCAGGGGGCAGTCAAAGAGCCCCTGGTCGGGGGGAGCTCAGGGCCTCAATGACCTGAGGGCAGGAGTGTGACGGGTGGAATAGGTGGGCAGCGGCTGGCAAGAGGAAAGCCGGGTTAAAGGGAGGGGAAGGATATAGGGAGATGGTAGGATCTTCGATGAACAGGAGATGGAATTCCTGGAGCCTGGAGGGACCTAAGAGGGAGAGACATTTGTGTCTCAAAAGGTCCATCAACCTGTAGGAGTAAAATACTGAGATAGGCAGAGCCAGGGTGAGTTTTAAAGCTTCTGTGGTAAGCTCGGCTGCAGCCGCCAAAGCCCAGAGACAGGGCTGCCATCCCTGGACTGTGGGGTCCAGCTGTTGGGAGAGGTAGGCCAGTGGCCGATGTAAAGGGCCCAGGGTTGGGCCAGGAGGTCGGTGGCTATGCCATGGCATTCATCTGTGAACAGATGAAGAGGGCGACTGGGGTTAGGTAGCGAAAGAGGAGGGGATGAGACCAAGGCATCCCTGAGAGCTGTGATAGCTCGGCGGACATCAGAGGGAGAAATGGGTGGTCCTGAGGGTGCGTCCTTGGCTGCCAGGTAGTGTGGTCAGGCAAGAAAGGCAAAGTTGGGAACCCAATGGTGGAAGAACCCAACCAGCCCCAGAAAAGAAAGGATCTGACTTGCCATTTCTGGCGGTTGAAGCTCTCAGCTGGCCTGAGTGCGATCAGAGTTAAGGCTTTTGGATGTCGGGGTGAGACAGATGCCTAGATATGTGACGGAGGCAGAGGACAGTTGGGCCTTGGCTGGAGAGACTCGATAGCTATGTGAACCCAGATCATTGAGGAGAGAGGCAGTGTGTTGGGGATGCACTCAGAGAAGGGCTGCATAGAAGGAGGTCATCCACACATTGAAGTAGAGTGCTTGGACTCAGGGGGCAGGAGGTGAGATCCTGGGCTAGGGTCTGCCCAGACAAATGTGGGCTATTCCGAAAGCCCTGAGGAAGAACTGTCCATGTCAGCTGCTGGGCTGCATGGGTGTCTGGGTCCTCCCAGGTGGACACAAAGAGGAAGTATGAATCCGGGTGTAGGGGGACTGTGAAGAAAGAGTCCTTAAGATCCAGGACAGTGAAATGAGTAGTGGAAAGGGGTATATGGGAAAGAAGAGTATAGGGGTTAGGGACTACTGGATGAAGGGGGACCACAGCCTCATTAATGAGGCGGAGGTCTTGAACCAGGTGGTAGTCCCCTGAGGACTTGCAGACTGGCAGGATGGGGGTGTTGCAGGGGGAGTCAGTGGGGATAAGGAGGCCTTGGCCAAGGAGCTGGGAAATGATAGGTTTGGAGGTGTTCCAGACCTTTGGGTCTACTTTGTCTGGGGGCAGCGGAGGATAAGGGGTTTGGGAGGTAACAGGCCCAGTTGTAGACTGAATGAGGGGGAGGAGGAAGTGAGAAGAGGAAGCTTTGGGGGAAAGCTGGAGTGTGGCTCCCAGGTGGTGGAGAATGTCCCTGTCGAGGAAGGGGACAGGACAGGAGGGTACGACCAAGAAGGAGTGGATGGCCCTCTAAAGAGCAGAAGAGGGGAGAGAGGGTGTCCCATCGATACCCATGATTGAGACCTGGGAAGGGAGGAGAGGCCCGGAAGAAGTAGGCAGAACAGAGTAGGTAGCCCCCGTGTCCACCAGAAAGGAGATGGACTCACCCACTACCTGCAGCATTACCCTGGGCTCGGCAAGGGTGATGGGGTCCTTGAGTCTGGGCATTGTCGTCAGTCGTCAGCCAGCCCCAGGAGTTCGAGCCCCAGGAGTTCGAGTGAAGCCATCGCTTGGCCTGCCTGCCCCCCACGTAGAGTTGTGGAGGGAGGGGTGGCCAGGGGGCAGTCCCTTTTCCAGTGGCCCGGTTGCTTGCAAGCAGGGCAAGGCTTCGTGGGCGGCCTGGGGCAGGGGCACTGACGGGACCAGTGGCCTTCTTTGCCACATTTGAAACAGGTTCCAGGAAGAGTGCTGTGCTGCAGAGGTTTCCCCAGGTTCCATCCGCTGGAACCAGCCGGCCTCAGGGCAGCCGCTAGGGCTTGGGTTTGGAGCGCCACCTTCTGTTGCATCTGAGCCTGCTGGCTGGATTCGGCTACTTGGTCCTGGGCGGAAACATTTTAAATGCCATATTTACCAGGTCTCGAACAGGTGCCTGGGGTCCCTGTTTTGCCCGTTTAATATCAGGGGCAGATTGAGTGCTAAAATGGGTAGCCAGTACCGTGGCCCCTGCAGGGGCGGCCAGGTTCAGGCGGGTATAGAGGGTTAGAGCCTCAGTAAGGTGGTGAAGAAAGACTGCCGGATTTTTGTCCAGGCCTTGAGTCATTTATTGGTTAGTTCAGGTGGCTGTGATGGCAGCGGCAGGCAGGCAGGCAGGGAGGTCCGGCCTCCCCAGAGTCGCCATCTTTACATGAAGGGAGGGGGGGTTTCCCTAAGGCGGGAACCACCATCTTTAACAAAGGGGAGTTAGAGGAACTAACTCAAGGGAGGGGAAGGAGTAGTAGGTCCAGAGGAGGAATGGGAGAGTAAGGTCTGAGAGGAGGGGAAGTGAGAGTTTCTGGGGGTTCAGAGAGCGGTGAGGGGTCGGAGTCCAGAGAGGGGTTGGTTGAGAGAAGCAGAGGGAAGGACAGGGAGAAGGACGGGAGTGCAAATCCCAGTGTTGGTAAAATTGCCTGAACATAAGGAACCGCCGAACATTAGCTCGTCATTTGCTTGTCCTGCAGCTTTAATTATTTGAGATCAGTGGGGCTGTTGAAAGCAAAGTCCCCTCGGGGGGCAAATGGACTGATTATCCAGAGGATATTGAGGCCAAGCCCGAGTAGAGAGAAACAGGAGCCGTTTATGGCGGAGTTCCTTGGAGAGTCCAAGATTGGCAGGATTAGTGAGGAGACACCCCAGGGGCGTCTTCAGGTCAGATTTGGCCTCGGTGTTACCCCTTGCCAACCAGTCTCAGAGTGGTGAGAGAGAGAGATAGGCGTCCCTAATCCCTGGTCTCTAGCCACAGACGGAAACGAAGAGGTACCTCAGACTTGTGAGTTCACCTCGCCGAGAGGACGAACGAATGATCTGGACATCTCCAGACTATCCGGCATCTGGAAGGACAATGAGGGGTCCCTGGTGAGGCCGCAAGGACAAGGATCCCAAACGGCTGAGACCAGTAGGCCAGGGGAAGGAGGGACTTACCCCACGATGGCTGGATTGAGTGCCCGGTTGGCGGTCCCTGGTCATTCCCAGAAGGGAGAGGAGCAGCTCACGCGGTCGCCCGCGGAGTCTATCTCCTCCCGGGTTTCGGCACCAAATGTAAGGAAGCAATTTAAGGAAGCAACACGGGAGATCGAGTGGCTAATCAAATGCGAGCCTTTATTGTGGGGGGTGGGGAGGTTCCTGACGACATTCTTGGGTCCCCGGAAAGGAGATGGAAAGAAGATGGGGGCCAAAGAATGCGTGCGTGGGGAAGGGAGTGAGTGGGTTATATAGGGCTCTGGGGTCGGGGAGAGGTGGATCAGGTGGCCAACGGAAGTCCCGCCTTCGAAAGTTCCCAGGCAGGTTACAGCCACTTGGAAACTCCCCTTTGCCACATCCTATTTGCCTGGGCCCCCGAGGCCCACCGACCTTACACTACATACCTCATGGAAGAAGAATCATACAGTATTTGTCTTTTTGTGATGCTTTCTTGGTTTTAATTCATCTTCTTTGGTGGGATTTTAAACTAATCTTATGCTTTGTCACTTGGTGTTCCTGACAGAACAAAGGCTTGGAGCCCAGAACACTGCATTATTATGCTGGGCTGTGCTACTACCCGAGGGAAAATATCTTCCTCATTAGATGTAGTGAGAGAATGCTCTAACTACAGGTAATTCCCTATATCCCCTCTGCTCTTCATCAAATTATGGAACTAGAAGGAATCTTGAAGCATGGCAAAACATGCCACTCTCCCTCCCAATTCTGCAGACAGATTAAATAACAATGGGAAGAATGTAGGATCCTGCAAATCAAAAGGGCCTAAGCATGACAATTCAGCGTGAGAACAGAGACAATGAGAAAACAATGACACCAGAAGTTTGACATTTAGATAGTACTTTTCCTCTGAAGATAGTAATGTGCCACTCAGGTATCATTTTAGCAGTGAGGCAAGTCCTTAAGAAAATTCCAGTCTGACTTCTATAACAACTTTCTTACCAGTTGACCTTGTTTGATTTGGAAATGAAGATGCCACACTTGCAAACTTGGAAAGGGACCATAAGCCATTAAGACCATTTTATGATCTCACAGGAGTCTCTTTAATATAGTATTATGGTGGATCTGAACATGAGGGTGGATTTGTGGGTACTTCAGAATCATAGCTCCAGTGAGAATCTGAAAGGTTAATGTTAACTGTTAGCTCAAGCCAGCAGTGGGAGTAGGAGAATGCATCCTGCTGTTTTTAGAACTCTTCGGATAAAATCTTTACTATCTGGGCAACCCATCTGTCTGACTGGTTTTCTGTTGTAGCCTCAGCTCCTCGCCCAGTGCCTAATACAGCAGGGATTCAATAAATATTTGCTGAATGATAAAAAAGAATACATATGAGATTATTCTTCATTTTTAAATCCCCAAATCTCTCATTTCTCAACCTGCAACTTGAGCCCATATCTATCATCATTAACACTTAGGAAAGCAGCTTAGCAAACATAAATAGTATTACTATTTTACAGATTTCAATAAGATTAAGAGAGTGCAATGGGACCTGAAGCAACTTAGGCTAGAAGGTAACTGTACCTGGGATTTCTTATGATCTCCCACCAAATTAATAGTTTTTTTCTATTGCTAATAAAATGTAGTATTGGAAAAACTAGTATAAGCATTTTAGCTGTAGTAAAGAGAAGAGAGAAAAAGTGGGGGTTGGGTGGTGGAGGGGACAGAGAGAGAGAGAGAGAGAGAGAGAGAGAGAGAGAGAGAGAGAGAGAGAGAGAGAGAGAGGTGCTTTGGCCTCACTGTCAATTTTGTTCTATTTAATGGGAATACCAGAAACTGGAAATATACTGGTGCTGGATAAATACTGGATTCGAGAAACTGGTTAATATAAATAGCAGTACCTTTTTAGGGAGCCAGGACCAAGTTCCATTTTCAACCAAGATATTCTCAATACAGTCTAATTCTCAACATGTGGGCAAAGCAATTTCCAATGGGGTCTTGGAATGAGATTGGGAACTCCAAGGAAAGAGGCAAAAGCCTAAAGCCAGATCCTTTGCTCCTTTTCAAAGATGAAATTGAGGTAGAGAAATACTCATGGAGGGTGGAAGAGGGGTAGAGAGAGAGAGAGAGAGAGAAAGAAAGAGAGAGAGAGAGGGAGAATATGCTTTTGTTTGTTTGTTTGGTTTAATGTTGATTGGTGGTGGCTTTCGAAGTGAAATATCATCCAAGCAATCATCAAGTAATGTGAACTCTAGAGCAGGAGTGTTAAACTGGAGGCCCTCGAGGTAATTTTTTGTGGCCCACGATGCTCTGAAATAAAATGAAAATAGAAAAAATTGTTGTGAAGAAAATAGTGCTTAGGGGAGATCGAGGCAATACCATACACACAATTCCCTCGTTAACCCTTAAACTACGGAAGACGAGTATACACGTGGCCCAGTGCCTTTCCGGGGGCCTATGGGCATGTATAAATGCTCTGACTCAGTTCCAGTGACCTTTGTAAATGTGATGTGGCCCTCATGAATCTTGTCTGTTGCACCAAATGGCCCATGTTTTAATTGAGTTTGACACCCCTGCTCTAGAGGATGCTAGGATAGCTCAGCAGGTTGAGCATTTTCCTTGCAATCATGAGGGCCATGCAGATCCATATGCTGAACTGTGGTACAATTGGTAGCCACCAGGATAGCAGTGAAGGTTCTTGCCTCCCATGCAGGAGGACCCTGGTTTGATTCCTGCCCCGTGTGGCCCCACAACCACCTGTGTGGAATAAAACCATGTCACAATGAATGATGCACAACTATGGAGACTACACTGGGCCCTCCCCTCTTCTCTCTCTCTTTCTTTCTCTTACCTTCTCTCAAAAGAATAAAATAAATCTTAAAAAAAAATGTAGGGAAGCCGGGATGGCTCAGGGGGTTAAGCACTTGCTTTGCAGACCCGGTGTTCAAGGATTGAGTCCTAGCCTGGGCCCATGTGAATGCATATGCTGAACTGGTGTGTGCTTCCCATGCAGGAGGCCCCCAGTTAGGTTCTCACCTCTCCCACCTCCTGGCTCAACCCCTGGCTTGAGTGGGTATGCCTCCCATGCAGGAGGCCTCCAGCCCAGTTCCCGCCTTGCACAGCCCTGGCATACCCGTGTAGAATGAAACCATGTTGAAAATTGATGACATACAACTATGGAGACCACTCTGGGCCCTCCCTCGTCTCTCTATCTCTCTCTGTCTGTCAAAAACAATAAAATAAATCTTAAAAAAACATTGTAAAAGATATAGACTCTATATTCTGAGTTGTGCAGCGGTACTAACATTGCTTACCAAGTATTTCTGCCTATGAATTTCTCAAGATATAGTGCATAATACAAAGTTAATTATTTATTGAGTGCCAGTGAGAGAAATACAAAAGGAGAAATGTCATAGTCTTTGTCCAGAAGGAGTTTCCAGTGTAATGAGAGAAGCAAAATAGGTACAAGTATGACATTTAGTGAACAGAGAGAGCTCTATGACATGAGCTAATTGTTTGGTATTAACAGTAAGTACAAGAAATAAATAAAACATTTTGGGTTGAAATCCCACTGAGGAAGAACACATATGGGGATAATGGAATGGCTCAGCAGGTTAAGTTCTTGCTTGCAGCCTCAGCATCCAAGTATCAAGTCATGGCCCCAGCCCATGTGGACCCATATGCTGAACCATGTGGGAGGCCCCCAGTTCAGTTCTTTCTGTGGTGAGCTCCCCATGTGGAGGACCTCTGTTTGGTCCCTAGCACCCTGGGGCATGTGTCCCATGAGGGAGGGCCCTGGCTCAGTTCCTGCCCTGTATGGCACCCCTGTCCACCTGTGTGGAATAAAACCATGTCAAAAACTGATGATGTACAACTATGGAAACTGCTCTGGGCCCTCCCCCTTCTCTCTGTCTCTCTCTATGTTAAAACAAAACAACAAAACAAAACAAAACAAAACAAAACAAAAAAAAGAACACATAGCTGGATCCCAAAAGATGCGTAAGTGTGGAGGTATCTTTGTTTTCCTCCCAATGTTCACTTCCTCTTTGTATGATAAAAATTCTCTTATTTTGCTGTGAGGGAACTAACTGTTCCTTTGCCATTTTTCAGCCTGTGCTTCAGGTGAACCTTGTTCCACTCTTGGTTTCATGGGCATGATATGACTCTAATGTTGAGCCATCAGTTAATGCCATTCGTGACACAACAATTAATTTAGGGAAGAACACACCACCCAGTTCAGGTAAATCAGAGCTAGTAAGATTCAGCACAAGAACATTTAGAATTATCAGTGATGAGATCTTTCTCTTAACTGCAGCTATTTTGCCTTCATGAAGGACAAGCATGGTTGATAATGGAGCCAATTCAGTGTAGGGAAGAGCTGAGAGATGGAGAGAAATTGAATCTGATAATATTGTTTGAGTTGCTGAAACCGGTATTACTCTGTACATTTCAGTTATGCAAACAGACTTTCTCTTTTTTACTTAAGATATTAGGGTTGGGTTTCTGTCACTTGCAATCAAAAGAGATTCAATTTGTGCAATAGGACCAGGAGAGGCAGAGGAGCAAAAGCAGTCTAGTAAGAGGAATGGCATGAGTAAAAGTAAGGAGGTACAGAAAATTATGGCATATTGTAACAATTGTAGGGAGGCTTTTATGCTTGGAACACAAGCTGACACTAGAAAATAACCTTGGATGTTTAAAGTAGGATCAAGTCATAAAAAGTCTGGGAAGTTAGGTACGGAAATTTAGTCAGGGTGAAGATGGTGGGAACTCCAGTATAGTTTGGATATAACATATAGCTCTACTTTCTGTCGACATACAGTAGACTCTCAGTTAACCAGCATCCATGGGGACTGGTATATGCTGGATAAATGTACCCAGCACTCTCAAACAACTGGAAAACTCTCAAGAAACCAGCAAAACTCTCAAGCAATCTTTGATTTTTTGTGCCCGTTGCTTGAGAGTGCTGGCTGGCTTGAGTTCCAGTTAACTGATAGGCTACTGTAATTTCTTTATCATTCTTGGGAATATATAAAATATGGAATAGACACTCTTCATAGAATTATACTAACCACTGTAAGCTATAATAAAAACTAAATTTGTGGTTCAACTAAGTAAACACTGAAACAGACAAGGCCACTTGACTTCCTTGGACTTATTTGTTGATCAGTTATTTGTATGAGTGATAGGCCTAGCTTAGGATATAAAAATACATAAGATAGCTTTCAATGAGGGTTTCTTAATACCCAATGCATGATTTTTCTCTCTCACTCTTTGAGCTGTTTTGTTCTTTGCATGCAGGCACCCAGAAACTTCACTGTTATTGCTAGCAATTTCAGGGCATTTTGTTGAGGCCCTCTTTGCTGACATGGACCCCTGTGGACCACATGCACCTACAAATGTTTTCCAACTCCTTCATTGACCATATTTTTCCCTCTGTCCTTCCTGGATGTTTCCCACCTTGCTGACTTGCCTCTAACAGACAAGGAGGCCTGTGTGTTGAGGTGACAGACTTGTCACTGCCCATCTGCGGTCAGTGTCCAAGGATTAACCCTTTCCTGAGTATTTTCACTTTGGCTTAATCTCACTCATCCTTGGTCAATATTTGCAATTTCTAATCTCTTCATAGGCAATCTTGGCTATATTTCAGAAGCTACTTGCCACAGGTTTGATCACCTGATCAGAGACTTAAGCCAGCCCTGTCAGTCTGTGTTGAAGGAGAATGAAGGTTCAGCATTAGTATACCTCCAAGAGAATGCCTGCCCAGACCACTGAAAGTGTGATATGTTGATCTATCTTTTTTTCCTAATATTCGTGTTAGGAGGCCAACTTGGAGTTCAGGTGAGATTCTCCCAAATAAAGTTAATGCTTATGTCTACTTCAATATATTTCCAGTTAATTATTATCCAGCAAAATGGCATGTGTTTATACCAGGCCTTTCCAGGAAGGAGCTAATCAAGAGGAAGATAGGTGGGAAGTATAAAGGTGAGCTATAGGGTGAACACTTGTTTTCTAGGCTTATGGAATGAATGAGGTGGTGTGGTTTCTCGCCACATGAAACTTTCAATAAGGTCTGAGGTATGAAAGACACATTTGGCATCATACATATTCACATATTTGCCCCACCTATTGTGGAGCTCCATGTCTCTGCTTTTAATTACTTCAGCTCCCTGATTCTGAAGAACACAAGTTTCTTTACTCTTCTCCTAATTATGCTTTCAGTCCAGGCTCTTTTTGCACCAAGAGCTCAACACTGTAGGTAATCACTCTTATGCCAGACACACCTCTCTCCTTCATCTCTCTGTAATTTAACTGAGTAGAGTGGGTGGTATCACTTTTGAAGAAATACTGGTATAGCCTGGTCTAGATTTAAATGCGATGTTGTGTAGCTCTAAGCCTGAGACAGACTTCAAAATTTTCCTTTTTATTTTTATGATAGCTTTTTCTTCTCAGGGGTTTTAAACACTGAACTGACTTCCTTTCACTCTCAAGCAGTCATTTCTTATATCTTTCCATTTCTAGAAATATATAGTTTATCTAGACTGAAACAAGAAGAACCTAACTAGACCAATCAATAGTACAGAAATTGAAACAATTATCCAAAACCTGCCGAAATGCAAAAGTCCTGGAACAGATAGTTTTACCAATGAGTTTTTTGTTTTTTGTTTTTTATTGTTAAATTTAAGGGGGTGACATTGGTTGGTAACAATTAGATAGTTTCCAGACGCACAAGTCCACATCACATCACCCACTCATCGCACCATGTGCTCACCACCCAGAACCAGCCCCCCACCCCACATCCGGTGGCCACTCCCACCTCCCCCCAAAACTCTCCCTCCCCTCCCCTTCCCCCCTCTCCAGGTAACCACCAAACT
>PVKE010052164.1:0-10425 GCA_004027555.1 Craseonycteris thonglongyai | reverse complement strand
ATTCTTCCAATCCATGAACATGGAATGTCTTTCCATTTCTTTGTGTCCTCTTTAATTTTTGTTCTCGTATTTAATTGAAAACAAAAGCACAATAAGCCATATAAAAATTAAGTCTAATCAGCCTTTTTATTTGATGATTAAAATGGATGTTTTCCTTATCATCCATAATGATTACCTGGATTTTTTTTCTTTTTGATATCTGAAATATCATACACTTAGAAGAAAATCATTTGCCCTCTGTTGCTGACACCTGAAGCACATGCTTGGTCTGCCTGTTGTAAAATCTGAAACTATTATTTTCTTCATTTCTCATTCTTTAAAAATATTCGTGTTCTTACTTTTGCTAAATAGAAACCTCAATTTTCTGAATTCAGTCTCTTTGCTATATTTTTGTAGATTTTACAATTTAAATTTGGATTGAATGAAGAGAAAACAAGAGAGTAGTGAGAAAGAGTTATAAGCATCTTGGAAACATTCCATTCAGCCTGGACTGGGTTGTCCACTGCAGGCTTGTTGATGCCCGTTAAGTTTTCAAATGCCTAAATTTTCTTTCTTTGCAGTTAGCACCAAGGGAATCACAGATGTTCTAATATTTAATTCTCTTAGATTTTTAAAAATCTTTCATGAAAAGATACACTTTGGACTCATTTCTGCAATGCAAATTGCAAACTTTGAGAACATGTCAGAAACATTAAATGACATGCTGAACCACACATTTCATAATTAAATAAGGTATAATCGAAGCCCCGATATATGGCTTTTAAAATGATGAGGTCTTGATCCTCTTGGTTAAGTTTGTTAGTTTGAATTTTATGTTTATTCAAACCCCAAATTCCCAGGTGGTACAAGCCTTTATCTCTTCACCTTCTCCTCCTCAGTATTCCCAAATTGCTTTTCCTTCAACAAATATTTATTGAGTCCTTGAAGTGCATTAGGCATTGTGTAATGAAGAAAAATAAGTAAAAACCACAAATCTTGCTACCAAATCCTTATTGTCTAAATAAGGAAGATATTCATTTTTTAATTAATTCATCATATACTACAAAATGCAATGTAAGGCATAATGTAAGTGCTATGTCATATGTACAAACAATTGTCTTTTCTGATGAACTGAGTGTCAAGTGTTCCTGGTCAGCTCCTAGAAACTCTTTAAGACCAGAGTTTTTGATATTTGCTAGGTGGATATAAATATACAGATCTTCTCTGGTTCTTCTGCAGATAAAGAATAACTTTTCAGTTCATTGGATTTCAGAAAAATCCAGCTTTACATATTCGCCGATCTTTAGTTTGCTTAGTTCTTTTTAAGGTGTACAACAGTGCTGTCCAGTAGAAATACAATGCTAGCCACTCCTGTAATTTTAAACTTACGAATAATCACAATAACACAAGTAAAAAGAAAGAAGTAAATTTTATTTAAAAAATATATCATATATATTTTTATATATGATAAAAATCATATATAAAACCAGTTTATCCCCAATGTTATTTCCATATATAATTAATGTAGAAAAACTGAGATTTTTTTACATTCTTATCATATGAAGTCTTTGAATGAGTGTTTTACAATTCTAGTACATCTTAATTTGAACACTTTTCAAGTACTCAACAGCCACACATAGATAGTACCTCTAGAATGTGTAAGTCCTCAACTTGAAATTACCAGGAATTTTGTAAGAAGTTCTCTATGTAATGAAATGAAGAATATTTTACGTCAAGCAGCTGATATGAAAATTTCTTTATAGGGAGACCATTATAAAAGAGAAAATGCTTGTAGAAGCCTAGTGTATGGTTAATGTCACTTCTAGGATCTGAGAGTAACTGTATGGTGCTAAGTTTTCAGGAAAAAGAGAAACCCACCATATTAAAAGTGGGGTGAGCATTTGAGTATTGGAGAGAGAAAATGAAGAAGAATCCAGGAAGGAAAGCAAATGGTTGTAGGCATTTGGTGGGAGAAGGGTGAGGGCATGGTGAGCCCTTACCTCTACCCCTTATGGAATCTATATCACTTTAACAATATTTTGGATTAGTGGAATTTTATTTATGATGGCTAAAGTATAGGACGAAACTTGGAAAAAACAGAGACAGCTGATATTTGGGTTACAACAGTACCATTCATAACTAATACCTAGCATGGAGATGTGGCCTTCCCTTTCAAAGTGAGGTTTGAAAATTATGACAATGCAGAAAACCATGGATTTTCTTGAAGTCTGTGCTTATGTTTTTTTCCTGCATCTTGTGTATTTTACAGCTGAGTACTTGTAAGTGTACATAGTTTTTTAGAGACCATTCTGATTCCCACCACTGAACAGCATAACATAATAATTTAGAATGATAGACCTGAATTCAGGCCAACATGCATTTGAATACCAGCACTGCCCCTTACTTGCTGAGTGATTTGAGTCATAGATAGTGTCTCATCTGCAGCTTCACATTTGCTACCATAAAAGGAAAGTAGTATCCACCTACTTAATACAGTGGGTGTTTCTACACATAGAGCTTAATAGAATGTGGTCATTATCCCGATTAGGCAGCTCTATGCCTAACCCAGATGTGGTCCCTGGATCCACATCACTATCACTCAGAACTTGTCACAAATACAAACTCTCTAGCCCATCCCACTGCCCAGAGTTGCTTAATCAAGACTATCAAGGTGAATGTAGAAATCTGTGTTTTAGCAAGCTCGCCAAGTAATTCTGATGCAAGCTCAAGCTTGAAAACCAATGCTCCATAGACTCCAAAATAGATGCTTCAAGCACTCTTCGGAAATTGTTCAAGTGTTTAGCTATTCCTATGACCAGGGACTTTCTCGTTTCCAATATACTAATATATGTGAAGTGCTATGAGGTCCTTAGAGGAATAATGTGATATGAAGACAAATGCTATTGCTGTCTTACGTACCTATTTATCCCCACTGAAGCCCATTAGTGATATCTTGCTCTTCCACACTCCACTTTGGTGACTCCCGTTAGAGCAATATTTAAAACAACTCTCTTCTTTTTGAAGAGAGTTCTTTTTCCCCTTCTTTTGTTTACTACCTGGTTTTTTGTTTGTTGTTTTTTTTTGGTATTGAATCTTCCCTGAGATTGAACTTCCATTTTGCTTTCTCATATGTCCATTCCAGGAAAAAGAAAAACTCAGCATATTAAAAGTGGGGTGGAAATGAATGAAATACTCACTGTAGTTTCTTTAGTAGCTTTGTCTCGAAGTCCTTGTAAGTAAGTATTAAATGGCTGGTGACCCATATCAAAATGATAAGCAACAAGTAATTGTTTATAGAGTCAAATACAGTCTTTATATCTATAAGAGTAAAAGAATAAAATCTCTCTATCTCTGCACCCAAAATGCTCCTTTAGCTGCATGCCATGGAAGAACAACTATTTGTCCTTGAAATAACGGTTAGGAAATATAAAAAGCTACAGCAGGGGAGACCCTCAGGAATATTATCCTAAGTCTTTCCCTTTAACTGGTTTCTGTACTTTTCCTCACAGCATAAAACTATTGCCTTCTCACAATTGCTTCTCTTTACAGAGAATGTTGACCTGCTACAGGAAAAAAAAAAAAAAAACAACGGAAAAAAAAGGAAAAACAAAACAAAAACAAAAAAACAGCCCCCTAAAGCTCATCGTAGGAAGTAATGGAGCAAGACAAGCACAGCAAGAAGTAGGAAATCTGGAAAATTTGTCCCTGACCCCTCTTCCCCACTCCCCCATTTTGTCTTCTCTTTTTTCCACTGCTCCTGCCTTGGTTTATAATTATTCTTTTCCCTCCAAAGGAGAATTACTTGAATGTTTCAATTAGGATTTTATAAATATGTGTCTACACCCCACACATGGTGATTGACAGAATTCCTTCCGTAGAACTATGTATAACCAACTAGAACAACAGAAATAGCAAGGTGCGACATGTTAATCTCTATAAAGCCAGTTATGTGAACACCATTTCTTTATCCACACTTCTTCGTCTTCCCCTGCTCATTTCCTACTCCAAATGTAGTGGGGACTTGACAGTTTAGTTACACTGTGATTATCTATTCTTCAAATCATAAGGTTGTTTCCAAATTGATTATTTTCAGCCACCACTGTACTTTGTTCTGAAGCACATTAATATTTACATACACAGAGATTTCAGTTCTAATATCCAATTTGATGATATTATGATCTATTTTGTGCAGGGTGGCATATACTATCTCCAGTTACTGTTCATGCCACCACCATTAAAGGCAGTTTAGTCTCTCTGTCACAAGCCCTAGAATTCATGATTTTTTAACAGCTATAAAAACGCACATATATTCCATGATGACAAAGCCACACTCAGGAAGTGAATCTGTGAAAAATAAGAAGGATATTGCTTACTGTTTCAAAGCCAAAAATACTACTGTTTTCAGGGCATTTTACTTTTTCTTGCCTATCAAAATGAAAAATGGTTTAATTTAATTCCTTAAAAGAAATATGAGAAGCAGTGTAGTCATTACTAGCTCCTTTGCTAGATTTTCAGTCATTTCATTTTAAAAAAGAATTGTTGCCTATCTGGAATAAAATTATACTTGCATAAAAATTTGTCATATTCTTAGTGTGTTCATTTTGCCTGCATTTAAATCCACGTTGAAGGCTAGTTGGTAAATCTGTCACAGCAGACAAGCTTTTGTCTGTGAAGCTAATGCTTTTATGTAGGTTCTTTTCCTGAGTCCTGATAGTTGGTCATAGGAAGTTAATGTTTATTTTTTAATCTGTGTTAGTTTTTGGATAATTAGTATATGGAATTTATTAATATCTGTAAATGAAAATGTAGCCTCAATGTTAATAATTAAAGAGATTTTTGAGGATACAAATTTAACTCTATCAAATAACAAGATAATAGACAATTAAGGATCACAGAGATTGTGGGTTCTCTTGGTTATGTTGCCTATTCTCCATCTTTCATGCACCTCTGGTTTTTACCTTTCATATTCTCTTGTCCTTATTCCCAATCAGTACTCATATCTATCTGATCACTTACTCTTTTGAGGATAGTACGGGTGTGGGTATTGTTTACACACATGTATATTTCTATGTGGTTAGATATATGGAGAAAATAAACACTGATATATAGAAAGGATCTTTAGTAAGCACTTCCTGCCAATGGTTTTTTAAGAAGAGTTAGGTGGACCACAAGAAGTAAGTGAATGGTGATTTGACTTTTTAATAGGTGGAACTCAGAAACCTTTTTATAAGTCCATTATATGTGTAGTGTATACGTACTTACCTATAGATCGTCATGGGATGGTGGGATTCTTGTTATGGCTTTTTAAAATAGCTGTGTAACTGTGGACAAATCACATAGTATATGTGTGCCTGTTTCTTTATTTGTAAAAAGTGATGATATTATATCTTCACTTTTTAAAATTCATCTTTTCAAGATTCATCTTTTCAAAATTCCTGCTAAACTAGTGGTTTCAAATATTGACCTGTTTAGGACATACAAATCTGCAATTTTAGCTTTGAATTCACTCTTCAGTTTCAAATATATTTATATGTACTTATATATATTTTATATATCTACATCTTTACACATTAGCTTTATTGAGATCTAAGTTGCATAACCAATATTAACGATTTTCACAGGGAATATAGTGGATAATATTGTAATATCTTTGTACAGTGACAAGTGGTTATTAGACACATTGAGGTGATCATATTATAAGATATATAAATGTTGAATCACTAGATTGTACACTTGAAACTAATATAATATTATATGTCAACTATGCTTTAGCAAAAAAAAAAATCACCAACCTTAAGTGCATTATTGAATAAGTTTTGACAAATTTTTTCAGTTGTTAAACCATTTCTACAATTAAATTCACTCTGTTTTATTGAGAAATAATCCTTTACATCAATATAACACCATTAGGTCATTCATTCAACAGTTAGTGGATATGTTATTTCCAATTCTTTGTTCTTATGAAAAAAGTTGTTATGGATATTTATATACATATCTTTCTGTGGACACATTTTCATTCCCTTAGGTAAATAAATAACAAAGAGTAGAATTGCTAGGTTAAATGCTAAGTGTATGTTTCACTTTATAAAAAATTGTCAGGGAAGCCAGAATGGCTCAGCAGGTTGAGCACTCGCTTTGCAGACCCAGGGATCGAGAATTGAATTTCTGCCCCAGTCCATGCAGTCCCATATGCTGAACTGGGGTGTACTTCCTATCTGGGAAGACTCCAGTTTGATTCTTTCTCCCAGATTCAGCCCCTGTCTCAACGGGGTGTGCTTCCCATGCAGGTGGCCCTCAGCCTAGTTCCAGCCCTGCATGGCCCCCGCCCACCAGTATAGAATGAAACCATGTCAAAAAACTGATGATGTACAACCGTAGAGACTGTTCTAGCCCCCCCTTCTCTCTGTCTCTCTCTGTCTCTACCTCTATCTCTGTCAAAAACAATAAAATAAATATTAAAAAAAAAGAAAGAAATTGGCCAACAATTTTCCAAAGTAATTGTACTATCTCACATTACTACCAGCAATGTATGAGAGTTCCTATTTGTTCCCTAATCAACACTTGGTGGTATCAGTCTTCAATTTTCACTATTCTAGTAGGATTGTATGGTGGTTTAAATTTGTGGTTTAAATTTGCATTGTCTTGACTCTTGACTAATCATGTTAAAAATCTTTTCATGTGCTATGTACCACATATCTTTTTTTTTTTTTGTCAAAGTGCTATTCAAGTCTTTTGGGCATTTCTCTACTAGATTTTATTATTATTGAGTTGCAAGTTTTCTTTATATAGTTTTGTAAATTGACCTTGTGTCCTGAAACTCTGGTAAACTCACTTATTATTCTAGTAGCTTTGTAGTAGTTTCCTCAGGAATTTTTACATAGAAGATCATGTTTGTTATTAATAAAGAATTTTTACTTCTTTCTTTCCAATATGGACACATTTTATTTCTGAGTGTTTTGTGGGGTTTTTTTTTGCCTTATTGTGGAGGTTAAAGTTGGTACACTGTTGAATAGAAATTGTATGAATGGCGGTTCCTTTCTATTATTAATTTGCTGAAAGATTTTATCATAAGTGGATGTTTTATTTCTTGAATGCTTTCTCAGCATATATAGATGGTACTATTATTTTTCATTTTTATTCTGTTAATGTGTTAAGTAATATTGATTGATTTTCATGTCATAAGCCAATCTTGCATTTCTGACATAAAAGCCCCCCCCCCACACGTTTGTGTGTAGAAGGTAATGTATTTTTTAAGTGGATATAATAATTTCTACTGTGTTGATTCATAGAATTGTCCCAAGAGTGAAATAAGATAATGTTGAAAATAACTTTGTAAATTTCAAAACACTATACAATTGGTAATTATTATAGAATAGAGGTATTATTGTCAAGTACATAATACTTTAAATACTTGCTACTCAAGGCAAGGTCAGCAGACCTGAAGCATCAGCAAAACTTGGGGGCTTGTAAGAAATGCAGACTCCCAGATCTCACTCCTGACACATGGAATAAGAATCTTTATTTGAACAAGATTCCCAGTGGTTTGGGTGTACATTCAAACGTGAGAAGCACTACTTGAGAGCACCAGAGTGCTGAGGCTGTGCTGAGCATAAGAACTTGCATATAGTGGTGCTTGATAAACATATTAAGAATATTTGAATGAGCTTTAGGTAGGAGAAAAAGCAAAAACAACCCCCCAGAGGTGAAAATGAGTATGCTTGCTGAATTTGAAAGTAAAATCACTTGTCTAGTTTGAAGTCCTGATTCAAGTGTGTGAGACTGAGAAGGTCAGGACAGCAGCCTGATTTCTGATGACATGATTCTAAATAACCTCATTAAAACAGCATTTTTCAGGAAATTGATCTCTGGGTGGTATGCAGTGGGGGAAGTGGAAAAACATGCATACTAGCCCAATACATGTCTTCTTTATAAGGGGAACTAAAGCTAATGGTGCAAGAACAATTAAAGAACAACAACAGAAAGGGATCTTGAAAATTTTTGTTGTAATGAGCCACCCAGTGTTCTTTGTCTCCGTTTGGTAAGGACACTTTAATTCCTTACGGAAGTCCTCACATCTCCTTCATTGTGCTGAGACACTAAGCCAAGGTGCTATGCTATTCCCTCACTCAGAGTAGGTTTGCAGCTAAAGCCTAGCCAACTGGATTCTAAGGCATTCTAGTGAGTTAAGGATTGTTTCTTAATGTTTGGAGCTCGTTCTCATTTAAGAGGCCCTTTCAAAGCTATTAGGTAGTTCCTGCTTCTGAGGCCCCTGTCCTTTCCCAGGCTGATTTTTAGATATACACTTCCCATTCCTTTCTAATACATTCCCTTTTCTCTCAAGTCATTCAGAGCCAGCTTCTGTTGCTTGCAACCAAAGAGCCTTCACTGAAACAGTGGGGGTCCTGGGAAAGTTCAGCCAGTTTTCCATTTCAGACTAGCAGCAAAAATTGGACTCTCATTGGGACTTCTCCAGTGGGCCACTAACAAGTTTCTGTGGTCACTTCTTGGCCCTGATCATTTACTCTCCACATAGCAACCAAAGCAAACTTTGTAAAACATAAATCAGATTTTTTTTTAAATCAGATTTGTAACAAATCCTCCAATGTCTGCCTGTTTCAATTAGAATAAAGCTCAAGTCCTCACCTTGGTCCTGGCTCCCTCTCTCAGTACTTTTCCATCTGCTCTCCTCAATATGCAGCAACCACATTGGCTTTGTTTGCCATTCCCCCGAACCTTCCAAGCTCATTCTTTGGTTAGGATTTTTATACTCGGTGACCTCTTTGCCTCTTTCTCATCATTAAGGGCCTAATGCAAAGATCTTTACTGATGACCCTAAGTCATTTTTCTTCTCAGTTACAATATACTTCATTTTATTTTCTTCAAGAAATTTATAACTTTTTAAAACAGGAATGTTAAACTATGTACCTATGGCCTATCTAATCTGCTGCCTGTTTTTATAAATAAAGTTTTATTGGAACACAGCCAAATCTATTTGCATGTCTATAGCTGATTTGTCACTACAGTCGCAGAGTTGAATAACTGAAAGAGTTCTGTAACATATAAAATATTTGCTATCTAGCCTTTCACAGAAAATGTTGCCAGTCCATGATCAGAAATGACATGTATATATGTATGTATATATACACACACATACACACACAATTTTGCTTCTTTGTCCAATGTTCCTTTTTTTCCACGATAATATAAATTCTATAAATGTACCGATTTTTTCTGTCTTATTCACCATAGTATCCCTAACACTTAGAACTATGCCTGGCACATGCTAGATCAATAAACACTTACGTATTAAAAAGGGAAGAAGGGAGAGAAGGATCAGATGAGTCCAGGGCAGAATGTATAGAAGCAGACAGGAAGTGAAAGAGAATTCGGGATTTTTGAGAAGACAGTCAGAGAAGCCTGCTCTGGGAAGAGAACGGATTTTTAAGCCTGTGTCCCCTAGTAAGAGCTGAACGATTTGTCCATTAAACTGTCTATATGATCACTACCCTATATGGAGTGTGGGGTCCCATAAGCTCTCACAGCTGATAGTAGAACAGTCACACTTTCCTTAGGAGGATTGCCCTGAGGGGCCCCGCAGATGTGATGATCAGCAAGGAAAAGGAGGAGGTTTTTCAGGGTGCCGTCACAGAGCACCCCAAGCCTTGGGATGAAGGTAAGTGTTCAGCAGGAATATTTAAAACTGAGCTGTCTCAAACCAGGCCTTCTTCTTCCTCTAAAAAATAAATGTTTCCAGATACTGACAGGGGTCAGGGGCAGGGGGCACTGGGGCTACCTGGTAATGACCTCATCACTCAGAATCACCAAAGGCCCTGATTTGTATAGTGACCGTGAGTCACTTTCGAGAGTGAGGGGGAAGTTGCTGTTGTTGGTGCTAAAATTATGTTAAAACCGTAGGGATTAACTGAACTACTCCCAGGAAAACTGGGACATAAGGTCTCCTATGGAATAAAAACAACAGAAAAGCAAATACTTACATACCAGTTACTATGAACCAGGCGTTGTGCCAACACAGTACATATATACTGACTTTTTAAATCCTCGCCATAACCCAGTAAGGTAGAGGCTAGTACTGTTTTCATTTTACAGATGGAGAAATTGAGGCACAGAGATAAAATCTGCCCTAGGTCACACACCAGCACGTGGTAGAGTTAGGATGCAAACTTAGGGTACCTGACTGCCAAGCCCACAGGCCTGGCCTGCAGCCTGCCATGGAGGTGGCTATATACTGGGGGTACACAGGAGCAGCTGCTTTCTGGAAGATCCCAGGAGCAGAACTAGCTCTGATCTTCTCTGTCACTGTCCCCACCGTGTGAACCCCTGCTCCCTTGCATACACATATTTTCAGTGTTGAAAAGTGTGTGAGGGCAGAATATGGTTGGGCCAAAGGAAGAGCCTGGCATTCTTGGAGTCAGGACTGGGGCAGAG
>PVKE010052163.1:0-10425 GCA_004027555.1 Craseonycteris thonglongyai | reverse complement strand
CAGAACCAGATAGACACCAGATGGCAAAGGAGGGCATGCTGTTTGGATTAAGAGCCATATGTTAGGGTCCTACTGTGTGCAAAGCACTGTGTTAGGCACCAGAGGAAACACAAAAATATAAAGGTATTACAGTGAAAACAAGAAAGCACGTCTCCTTGTGCAGATCACATTTTAGTTGGGAAAATAAGAATCATAAAGTAACAATCATAAAGTAACAGCAGGCCGAGCCTTCCCCTTCCTTTGAATACCCATGACCTTTGGTGGCTTTCTGTGATAAAGAAAGGTGAACATCCAGGCAGTGTCATTGACTAAAATTCTCAAATGTGAGCATAGACCTGGAGTTTACTGCTCATTTGTGAAAACACATAACAAAAAAATAGTAATAAGTTTGGACATGTGGAAAAGATACCTTCATTTATCACAGTATTGTTTGTAACAGTGAAGAACCGGAAACAAGGTCTCCCAAAAAGTGGCCTCACAGAATCTAAATTTCATATCACTGAATGTCTGAGAGAGCCACTACTGGATTTATGTCCTAAATAATTAGGCAGGATAAGGGTACAAAACTAGGACTGGCTATTATTGTCCCAGTTGAGTTTTATTTGAGTGCATTGTGAGGTACAGATACTGTGTCACTTCTTGGGAATTCTGTGTTTTATTTCTAGAGAATTTCCATTCTCCAGAATGGACATAAATTTCTCCATCCAGAATGGTGTATTAGATAACGCCAGGATTTAGTGACTTCTCTCATCCTCTTTCAGTTTATTTTGCTTAATAGAATGGGTCACCTGTCATGAGCTGCCTGGCATCTCACAGACCAGGATAGAACTTGATGAACTGCAACTTAAAGCAGCCTTTTCTCATTGCCCTGAGTTGGGCTGTTGATAGAAATCTTAATTCCTGTATCTTAATGCTTCCGAATCTGGTCTTAGTAAAAATAAGCGAAGGAGACAAAGATGTTGTAGCTGATGGAGCTTAGTGAGTTCTGGAGGCGTGTGGTTCCATGATGGTTCCATGTGGCTCTGTCTGATCAACATTTTGGCTCCTTGCCCTGTTTCTCTCAGAGCAGTTTTTAAGCCAGATGTGTCACTTTATAATATAGTAGATCTCCCTACCCAAAACTCAAAGCTTACAATAGTTACTTAGAATTTACAAAGTTTGTATATACTATCAGATTTGATGCTTACAAAACTCTTAAGCAATTATATGTGCAGGTGTTACTCTTGTTTTTGTTGATGTGGAAATAATAGCTAAGGCTTCTATAGAATTAAGTGCATTCCAGGAAGTATTTTAATCAATTCATATTAAATAATTCATAATTCCCGTGAAATAAGGATTATTATCTGCATTTTGTGAAGAAACACAGAGTGTCATAAAGTAACTTAACCAAGATCACACAGCTAGTAAACAACAGGGTCAAGATTTAAACCCAAGCAGCCTGATTCTAGAATGTATGTGCTTCACCTCACATTATACTACTTCTTGGAAATAGACATTCAAACAGGCATTTGGTTAAATGACCTCCCCAAGGTCACATAGTGATGGAGGGAGGAAGCAGACTGAGGAAGGCACATGGGAACTATATTGCTTTGTAAGAGCATAGTTGAGAATTTGCCCTTGACCTCCATCTAGCTGTGTGTGAGAACTCCATTCTTGGCCTGGAATCTAGATTTGCTCTGTCTCTAGAATTGGTCATTGTGGATTTGTTAGCAGATAAGATGATCTGCATGGACTCTGGTTCCCTAGGAAAAATAAAACATGCCCCACTATTATTGCTATATGAAACCTTATATTTGCAAAAGGTCTTCGGTTGCCTCTGTAATGTAAATACAAACATATTATGTTGTGGCATAGGTTACTTATGTACTGAAATCCACAGTTAGTGATTCTTTAGATTAAAGCCTATCACCTTGTGACCTTAATATTTTACAGAGAAACTGAGGTACTAGGAAAATTAACCAAACTGAAATAGCCATTATTTATTAGTTCAAGATAGTCCAGCACTTAGGCAAGAAGAATATTAATCTCCTCTCAAAAAGGAGTGTTCATATGCTCCTTTTGCTTACAAGTTTGGTGAAACTAAACTAAAAGTAGATTTCTAAACTAAAAGTAAGATTCATAGACTAGAGAATAATTTTCCCCATGATTTGTGATTTCTCTTGAGTTTTAAAGGTCATAAGAAGTTATGAAGACTCTTGCTTATGCACATAATCGATTACCTTTATTAAGGAGAATACTACTACATAATATTGAAAAGTCTTTAAACAGTATCCCCACATATAATATAAATATTCAGATATTTTTAAATTAACAATGAAATGCTGTCAGGAAACCTGGGCAATTTGGTTGCAAAAACAACTGGTGAGGACAGAGTGGGTGGGTGCTCAGGAAATAGCAGTGAGTTCTTCCAAAGGGAATTTCTTAGGGAAAATGTAATGCCATTTGCACGGTTTGCTATGATATGCCCAGCAGATGGGGGAAATCAGTTAAATTCCATGAAGGGACTTGAGTTTATTGCCATCATGTGTCCACCTGTGATCATTACTCTGGAAATGTTCTGCGAAACATGCCAGCCTGCCCTTGGAGTTTGTAATCTGATTGGGAAAGCATGGCTTTTTAAGCAAAACATAATTAGAGATCAAAGCAATACCGACTATAATCCAGACCTAAAATATGAGGTGTGTAATTCCAAGGGCCTGAGAGTGGTTCAGAACTTCAGGTGTCCTCTTGGGTTTTTCAGGTTTCCATTTAGATGGTGTCAGCTTAATCTCTAATGGGGATAGTGGGTAACCAGATGATACCTGCTGATGTGGTCAGAAGTTCTGGTTCAAGTCAGAAGGCTCCCTCTCCTCCCCTCCTCCACTCTCCCCTCTGACGTTGCATAAGCCATTACTAATGCTGGCAAAGGTTTGTGCTTAGCCATTTGCCAAAAACAGCCTGCACATCCCTTCCTGAAGTTGATGCTATAAGCTCTACTCCTTCCTGTCATAAGGCATTCCTCATCACCCCTCCCCAGCAGTACCACGTTCCTTCTCACACGTTAAGCAAGGCTGCTTAGGCAGCCAATGGCTGCAACAACTTTTGCTGCTTGTTTCCCAGAGCCGAAGAGAAGTTCTAACCCTGGCAAAGCAAGGACATGACCACTTCGTCTCAATGGAGTGTCTTCAGGGAACAGGCTCCAATACCCCTAGTCAGAACAGCTCTGGGTTTCCTTTGAGGGAACCAGCCATAGCTAAATGGTACAGATGTCTCATTGTCCCTTCACTTGTTGGTCTGTGTATTGGTATTGATAGCTCGTTTTTCAGGCTTACAAGTATCTTTCTGAGCACGAGCCACAGCAATATTTATCCACTTATTAACAATAACGGCAACAATAATGGCGAGCATTTTCCCCGAGAAGGCTGTGTGCCCTCTAACGTTTAACAGAGTTTCACCCTGTGAACCCGTTTGTTGGTATTGGTTGCAGTGCGTGTAACTAACCCTAGTGTAGGAGCCATCTGTCCCTGCCCATCTCCGCTCCACAGCTGCCCCAACTGTCATTAAGTTTTTACTGCTTAACAGGGAACCATGTTCTGAATCTTCCTCGTCTGAAATTGTTCCTTCCTTCATCTTCATGCACCCCCCCTGCAAGCAGCTAGCCAGTAAGGACCTCCTCCACTCCAGTCATGTTCCTGGCTTGCAGACTCAGAATCCCCGTAACTCTCTGATGCTATCTGTGGCCTTGCTGTCTAGGAATCTCTAGTTCCTTGTGGGATTCCTGCGGCCTGGAAGCAGAGCTGGCCCAGCAGGTGGTTTTCTGTGGGCCTGCTGCACTTAGCTGGCTCTCCGCGTGGGGGGAGACTAAGGAGGTAAACAGGATTCAGCATGTTGACCGCTTTATCCCCCCTGGACTATCAAGCCCTTCCTGTGTTGTCAGAGCTAGGACTATGGGTCCGGAGGTCTCTGGTCACCAAGGGCCTGTCATCTCCTCGGTCTCTTTGCCTGAAGCTCTCCATCCTGTCTCCTACTTTCTCTCTCTGAGCGCATCTGCACACCGAACACTGCCAAGCACCACGTAGGAAGTGTTTTGACAAGGGGAGTTCGTCAGAGAGGTTTTCTTGGCAACCATAAAACAAAAGTACCACCATACGGATTCGCTAAATAAATATGTGCTGCTTCAGCTAGGGAATTTCAGCCCTCCTGTGGGAGTAGTGGGGTGTGGAATGAAAAATAGAGAGAGAGAAGGCTCAAGTGGCAGCCTGATGGCTCATTGATTTGATGGTTCTAAGGAGATGTATGGTCTGCACACTCTGGATATTAATCACATTCATTGCCACCCGCATTTGTCCAGCATCACTGAATGTTTTCTTTGGATGTTTTTTTGCCTGCCATAAGACAAGGTGAGAGGAAATCTCTCAGGCCCTTTGCTCAAGTTAGTCCTGTGTGTACACAGTGGTTAAGGTGGAAACATGCTGCCTGCATATCAAGTGCATCAAACACAATTAAACGGGGACCAACACCTGGCCTGTGGGGATTAGTGTGTGAGTCCTTGGTCCTGAATTAAAGGGCATGTAATAGCCAGACTAGCACAGTCTTTTGTTTGCTTTATTTATTATTTTTTAATTAAATGTATTGGGGTGACATTGGTTAGTAAAGTGTAAAATTCTGTATATATCATCTATATATTATATTGTGTTCTCACCACCCAGAGTTAGTTCTCCTTCCATCACCATATATTTGACCCCCTTTACCCTCTGTACCACCACCACCCCCTTACCTTCTGGTAACCACTAAACTATTGTCTGTGACTATGACGTGTTTTTTGTTTGTCTTGTTCATTTGTTGCTTTCAGTTTTATATCCCACATATGAATGAAGTCATATGATTCTTGACTTTCCATCTGACTTATTTTGCTTAGCTTAATAAGCTCAAGATCTGTCTATGCTGTGTGCCATCACAAATGGCAGTATTTCCTCTTTTTTTACTGTTAAATGTACTAGGGTGACGTTGGTTGGTAAAAATTGCATAGGTTCCAGGTGTACAATTCTACATTACATTGTCTATGGTAGTATTTCATCTTTTCTGATCTCTGAGTAATATTCCATTGTATATATGTTCCACATCTTTATTCAATCATCTATCATAGGACACTTCGATTGTTTTCATGTTTTGGCCACTGTGAATAATGCAATGGTGAACATAGGAGTACATATATCATGATGGATAAATGTTTTCAGATTATTTGGGTGGATACCCAGAGGAGGGATTGCTGGGTCATATGGTAATGCTATTCTTAATTTTTTGAGGATCCTCCATACTGTTTTCCATAGTGGTCGTACCAATTTACATTCCCACCAGCAGTGTATGAGTGTTTTTTTTCCTCCACAGCCTCTCCAACACCTGTTATTCCTTGTCTTGTTGATAATGGCCATTCTAATAGGTGTGAGGTGGTATCTCATTGTGTTGATTTGCATTTATGTAATAGCTAGTGAAGTTGAACATTTTTTCATAAATCTGTTGGCCATTTATGTCTTCTTGGAAGAAGTATCTGTTTAGGTCCTCTATCCATTTTTTAATTGGATTGTTTGTCTTTTTGATGTACAGGTTCTTTATGTATTTTGTATATTAGTCCCTTATCAGAGGTGTTGTTTGCAAATATCTTCTCCCATTTGGTTGGTTGCCTCTTTGTTTTTGGTTTGTTTGTTTGTTTGTTTGTTTGTTTCAAACAGTAGTTTTCTTATTAATTGTTAACTTTATTGGGGTGACATTGGTTGGTAAAAATTACATAGGTTCCAGGTATACAATTCTTCATTACATCATCTGTATATTGCATTATGTGCTCATCTCCCAGAGTTTTGCTGATGGTTTCTTTTGCTGTGCAGAACCTTTTTAGTTTGCTAAGGTCCCATTTATCTTACTTCTACTTCTCTTGCCTTTGAGATATCAAATTCAGAAATAAGTTTAGTACCTATTATTTCTTCAATGCAGCTTATTGTTTTAGGTTTTATATTTAGGTCTTTGATTCATTTTGAGTTAATTTTGGTTTTTGGTGACAGACAGCAATCCAGTTTCACTCTTTTGCACATGGCTTTCCTATTTTCCCAGCACCATTTGAAGAGGCTTTCTTTTCTCTATTGTATGTTTTTGGCTCCTTTGTAAAAATTATCTCTCCATATATATGTGGGTTTATTTCCGGGTTCTTAATTCTATTCCATTGGTCTGTGTGTCTGTTTTATTGCCAATACCATACTATTTTGATTATTGTCACTTTGTAGTATAAACTGAAGTCAGATAGTATAATACTTCCAGCCTTGTTCTTTTTTCTCCGGATTGTTTTAGCTATTAGGGGTCTTTTATGATTCCATACAAATCAGATGAATTTTTGTTCTATTTCTTTAAAAAATGCCAGTGGGATTTTGATGGGGGTGGAATTTAATCTGTATATTGCTTTGGGTAATATGACTAATTTTAACTCTGTTGATTCTTCTAATCCAATGAATATTTTTCCATTTCTTTGTGTCTTCTTCAATTTCTTTTAATAATGTTTTATAGTTTTCACTTAACATCCTTTATTAAGTATATTTCTAGGTATTTTATTCTTTTGTTGCAATTGGAAAAGGAATTGTGTTTTTTGGTTTTGTTTTGTTTTTTTCATTTTCTGAAATTTTACTGCTACTATATAGGAATGTAATGGATTTTTGTACATTGATTTGTATCCTGAAACTTTACTGTATTTATTTATTGTTTCTGATAGTTTTTGATGGGGTCTTTAGGGTTTTCTCTATACAGAATTATGTCATCTGCAAAATATGACAATTTGACTTCTTTATTTCCTATTTGAATGCCTTTTATTTCTTTCTCTTGTCTGATTGCTCTGGCTAGGACTTCCAGTACTATGTTGAATAATAGTTTTGGGGTATGAGGGGCTTCTCTGTCTTGTTCCTGATCATAGAGGAAAAGATTTCAGTTTCTAATCATTAAGTATAATACTAGCTAAGAGTTTGCCATATATGGCCTTTATTATGTTGAGGTACTTTCCTTCTATACCCATTTTGTGTTTTAATCATAAATGGATGTTGTGTCTTGTCAAATGCTTTTTCTGCATCTATTAATTTTATTATGATTTTTATATTTCATTCTTTTTATGTGGCAGATCACATTGATTTATATACATATGTTGAACCATCCATGTGTCCCTGGAATGTACCCCACTTGACCATGGTATATTATCTTTTTAATGTATGGTTGTATTTGACTTGCTAGTATTTTATTTAGGATGTTTGTATCTGTATTCATCAGATATACTGATCTGTAGGGTTTTTTGTGTTATTCTTACCAGGTTGGTATCATGATAATGTTGGCCTTGCAAAATGAGTTAGGACGTATTGCTTCTTCTTCAAGTTTTTGGGAGAACTTGAGAAGGACAGGTATTAAATCATCTTTGAATGTTTCATAGAATTCATTAGTGGAGCCATCTTTTCATGATAATTTTCCATCTCAAGCAGTTGTTGAGAAAAAATATGAAAGGGTAGGGGGGAAAGAGCCTCAAAAGTGGATAACACTTTCTTGGTTGGATATTGTTTTATTGAATTTCTTCATTCATTAGAAAATGAGATGTTTTTCATAATGATGAATATTCATGTCTCATATATTTGTTCTTAAGCGGGTGTTCCAATAGATCCACCTTGCAAATAGTGGTGAAATGTCACTTTATGAGTGAAAATGTCATGGGGACCTCATTTAATAATTAGAAATGTTGCTTTTTTTTTTTTAGCAATGGTCTTATTTTCATACTTGAGTTGGTTAAGACTTACAGGAACATGTCATGGGGCTATTGAAAAATATCAGTGTCATGCACAAGAATTATGTATAAGGTAGACACTTTAAGTAACGTTAGTGGTAAAAAATGAGTTTGTTTTACAGGTTCAGAATTCTGAGTCCATAAATGTTCAGGTTCCTTAAGCAAGTAAGGTGATTTTTATCAACATGTGCTTGCAGACAAGGTTCCAAAACAAATTCTTTCTGTTCCTGCCAGTGAGTCATTTTTCTAAGTATCTTCCTTGGCAATTGTGGCCTTAAGTGGTACAAAAACCAAAGAAAAGAATTAAAGCCAAAATATGACTTTTTTCTGGTTATCACAGTAATACATGATTCCTATAAAATTTTAGAAAATGCAAAAAAGGAAAAGTAATTCATAAACGTATCACCTAGAAATGGACTTTTAGCATTTTTAATCTTTTCCTATCTCTCCTTTTTCCCTCCTGTCTTTTTTTCCCCCCTCTATGCCCCACCCTACCCCCAATTATAACATAATTAAGAGAGATTGAAAATACAATTTTATATCCCAATTTTTCAGTTAGAATTGTTTTAACCTATAGATAAGTCATGAAACCCAGCAGCTATAAATGAAAGATTGATAGATTTGACTATATAAAAATATTAAAGTTTTACTATAAACAAAACTTAAAAACAAAATGAGCAATATTATCAACCAATATAACAAATTTGTACTATCTATAACATGTAATGAGCCTATTAAAAATAATCAAAAAGATAATTCAGTTTTTAAAATGGGTAAAATATGTGAATAGGAAACAGAGAGGTACAAATGATTATTAAAAATATATCTGTTAAAGCTTATTCTCATTAATAATCAAGAAATGAAATTAAAACAATGAGATCATTCGTCCCTAGCAGATTGTCAAGGACATAAAGATAATTACATCTAATCCAAGTAAGGAAGCCCAGTAGACACTCTTCTACACTATCGGTGGGAGTATATATTGGTGCAGCCTTTTTGGATGGCAGCTGCTCAACTTCTATTTATGGTAGATTTTAAACATTTATACCTTTGACACAGCATTTCCACTCCTAAATGAACACTCCTGCAAGTGTGCAAATGTGTTCATTACTATATTGTTTAAAGTTGCAAAAAATTAGAAACAACCTAAATTAATGGTACATCTCTATAATTGAATTCGATGTGGCCATTATAGAGAATGAAGGCAGACCTATAAGTAAGGTGACCAGACGTCCCGCTTTTGGCGGGACAGTCCTGATTTTTAACAATTTGTCCCGCATCCCACGGCGTTTTAAAAAAGTCCCGATTTTGGGAAAGAATGCACGACAAGCTAGGGAACGGCGGGAGATAGACCAAATTTTTAATCAAGAACTCCCTCCCCCCGGGTCAATGGTGTCCCGTTTTACCAATGTTAAAATCTGGTCACCTTACCTATAAGACATAGACATATAACCAAAATACTTAAATTAGAAAAGCAAGTTACTTCATAATACCATGTTTGTATAGCATTGAGAAGAAAAGATTGAAGGATTATGAACTTGTCATTATTTTCATCATCATTTTTTCAGGAATAATTGAACGTTATTATATAAACTTTTATAATCAGAAAAGAAATAGTTTTCAAAAGATAATTCTGTCATAAGCATTTTCCTACACTTTGGCCCAAGTTTGTCCAACCCTTGGCCAGTGGGCCGTGTGCAGCCCCAGACAGCTTTGAATGTGGCCCAACACAAATTCATAAACTTTTGTAAAACATTATAAGATGTTTTGCGATTTTTTTTAAGCTCATCAGCTATTGTTAATTTTCGTGTATTTTATGTGTGGCCCAAGACAATTCTTCTTCTGATATAGCCCAGGGAAGGATTGAACACCCCTGCTTTAGCCCATAAAATTTTAGCAGCTTTCATAAAATTCTGTCATGGATATACCATGACATTATGAATAATGTCATTTATTAGCCATTTCCCTATGAATAAATAACTTAGCTTGCTCCCAAATTTTGCTGTTATGTGTGATAGAGCAACAAGCATCTCTGTAAATAAAATACTTGACACTCACAAGAGCATCACATCATGTGGTGGAGGTTGAGAGTTTAACCTAAAAAAATCCATTAGATGCTTCTGAATGTAAAAGATTAACACTTTCTAATCCTTTAAGCCCTAATGAGACTATAGATGGCCCATGTGGAGGCAAAAAAGTTGGATCCCTGCTTCCCCAGGCATTCAGCTATGCTTTCCACTCTGGGTACAATTTATTGCTAATATTTGTGGTTTCGGTGTGAAAGAAGCTAGGGAAGTTATCCTTACTACACTCTTCCCAGGGCTCAGTCCCAAGCCATCTGCTCATTCTATTCCCTCTTCCCAGGTGAACTCTGCCACACCCAGCTAGTGTCTTAAGTTTATATCTCCAGCCCAGCCTTTTCTCTTGAGTCCTAGCTGTGTATATTCATCTGTCTTATTTTTTACTGTTAAATTTATTAGGGTTACATTGGTTAGTAAAAATTACATAGGTGTAAAAAAATATGTCCAAAATAAAGTCTGTGAGCCAGATGTTCATCAGATGTTCTTCCCTTTACCTTCCATATCTTTCTATTGCTAAATCCCATTACTTTTGTCACATCCAGTTCTCTTTTACCGTCTTGTCCC
>PVKE010052162.1:0-10425 GCA_004027555.1 Craseonycteris thonglongyai | reverse complement strand
AAATATCATCAATCTAAAATAATTGATGAGGGCAAGCTGGGATGGCTCAGTGGGTAAAGCGCTCGCTTTGAAGACCCAAGGACTGAGGATTGAATCCCGGCCCCTGCCCATGCAGACCCACATGCTGAACTGGGGTGTGCCCCCAGTTCAATTCTTGCCGGGACCTATGTGGGAGGCTCCTGGCCCAGTTCCTGCCCTGCACAGCCCTGTGCCCGCCTGTGGAGTGAAACTATATGGAAAACTAATGTCAACTACGGAAACTGCTCTGGGCCCTCCCCCTTCTCTCTGTCTCTTTCTGTCTCTGTTTCTCTCTGTCAAAAATCAATAAAATAAATCTTTAAAAATAAATAAATAAATAAATAAATAAATAAATAAAATAATTGATGAAAATAAAACAGCAAAGAAACAATAAAAAAAAAGCTACCAGAAAACAAAAAATAAAATGACTATTGAACATTTTCACATATCAATTACTACCCTAAATGTAAATAGACTGAACTCACCAACAAAAAAGATACAGAGTAGCAAATTGAATTAAAGAACAAAAGCCAATCCTATACCTCCTATAAGAGACATACCTCAGCTACAAGGACAAACACAGACTCAAAGTGATAGGGCAAAACTCCAAGCAAATCGCACCCAGAAAAAAGCAGGTATAGCCATACTTATACTTGATGGAGCAGACTTCAGGAACAAAATGTTAGTAAGTGAGAAAGATGGACATTTTATAATGATAAAGCGAACAATACAACAAGAAAACAAGACATGTATTAATATGTATACCTCCGACCAAGAAGCACCAAAACTGACAAAGTAACTACTCACAAATCTAAAAGAAGAAAGTGACAAAAACACAATTACTCACTCCACTATGGAAGGCTGTTTTCTTCATAACAATTGTTTCTATTTTCACTTTATTTCAGAGCATTGTGGGCCACAAAAATTACCTCGGGGGCTGCATGCAGCCTGCGGGCCACCAGTTTGACACCCCTGCTATAGGGGATCTAAACACCCCCTTGACAGCCACAGACAGATCAACCAAACCGATAACAGATAAGGAAATAACAGTTTTAAGTGATACATTATAGCAATTGGGTATAGTTGACATTTACAGGACACTTCATCTTATAACACATGACTATACATTCTTCTCTGGTACACATGGAACATTATCAAGTATAGACCACATGCTAGGGGACACAAAGTTAGCCTCAGCTAATCTAATTTAACAAATTTAAGAAGACTGAAATCATAATAATTGTATTGTCTGACCACAGAGCTTTGAAACTGGAGATCAACTACAAAAAGAAAGCAGGAAAAACCACACAATCATAGAGATTAAACAACATGTTTTAAGAAACGATTGGATCAAAGAAGGGTAAATGGGGAGGTAGAGGTGTGTGGGATAGGCAGAGGGCATCAAATATATGGTGATGAAAAGAGAACTGACTCTGGTTGGTGAGCACATAATGCAATGCATGGACAATGTTCTGTAGAATTGTATACCTGGAACTTATGTAATTTTTGCCAACCAATATCACCCCAATAAATTTAATTAAAAAACAAACAAACTGTAAAATCAGAGCCTATACTAGAGTTAGCAAAGGTTAGCCTTTGGCAACATTATAAACTCAGCTAAGTATACCTGTGGCATCTTCCCTCTTTTATGCTTAGTTCTCATTTCTTCCCATTTGAATCCTATAGCTGTACTAGAAAGAATGACTGATTATTATTTTCTATTTAGTATTTGTCTCTATGAAAGACTGCAATTTCTATATGTGTATGAGCCAAACTTGTATTTTTTTTGTTACTGTATCTCTAGCCCCTAATATAGTACCAGAGCAGGTAATGTGCCATACATTTATTGCATGAATGAACAAAATATTTATTAAGAAGATATTGACCCCTTTCTTGGATCAGAATATAGCACAAAAATATATGTGCAATTACTACCTTTTAACTTAATGGAGAAAAAATGAATAAGCAAAGTGGATAAGATATAAATCAATCTAGGATTGAATATTCAAAGGAAATTCTCCAGGGCCTAACAAAGGGAGGAAGAAAATGAGCCCTCTTAACACACTGCATATTCAAAAGAACTGCAAAACTTCCCATAATATGTTTGCTTCCCTTTGTAGCAAGCCTCAGGTTTCAACTTGTTTCATCTATTTTCATGTCTGCACAATCTACTCGACCCCTTATGATTTCTGTCTCCATGTCACTGACTGTGGAACAAGATGTTATTTTCTTCTTTCCTTCTTATTTGTGTATAACGGATACAAATCCAATTCATTTTAATCTCTTGAGAAACGTACCAATGTAGGATAGAAGACAATACACATTGAAAATATATACCACTCTCACAATTGTTGAACATTTTTACCATGTTGATTCTTGGACCATAGCTCTGAACTGTTTGTTATGGAAACAAAATTAATCATGATTGCTAATATTTATTGAGTACTCGTTACATATTCCATTCACTTGACATTTTTAACCCGCTTTATCTTTTAGTCTCTAAAGAACCTAGATTTACAAATAAGAAAGTAAACTAAGGTTCAAAAACAGAAAACGTAGGCTATTTCCAAAAGTGACTCAGCTCATAAGTATGATAAATGTATCTGAAATCTTGCCCTCTGTTGTCGCAAAAGTTTTGTTATTCTGGTCTACAGACAATTTTAAAGCAAATAGTGGTTTCTAATCTCAAACAAAAACAAATGTTATTTATAAGGATATACAGATTTTGTTAAAGTTACTTTCATATAAATATTAATTATTATTTTCTAACTTTTTATCCATTGCAATAGCTCAGAAAATAAAGTTCCAAAGAATAAATTAATACCTGTAGCTCCCTGCTGGACTAATATGATCCACTTCACAGTGAGCTAGATGCCTCTTGACTTGAGTAACACTTCATGTACTAGCCTGCTCCACTAAGAGAAACTTATGTAGAAAGACAGCAGGAAATCTCTACTTACTATGACTTAAGATATATCAGGGGATGCCGGGATGGCTCAGTGGGTTAAGTGCTCGACTTGCAGCCCTGGGGACTGAGGATCAAATCCCGGCCCTGACCCATGTGGACCCATATGCTGAACTGGGGTGTGCTTCCCATGTGGGAGGACCCCACTTCAGTTCATGCCCCCAAGTTGGGCCCGTGGCTTGAGGGAGCATGCCCCTCCTGCAGGAGGCTCCCAGCCCAGTTCCTGCTTTGTGCAGCCCCTGCCCACCTGTGTAAATCAAAACCATATTGAAAAATTGATGACATACAACTATGGAGACTGCTCAGGGCCTTCCTCTTTCTCTCTGTTTCTCTCTGCTCATTTCTCTCTCTGTCTCTGTCAAAAACAATAAAATAAATCTTAAAAAAAAAAAAGATATACCTCTTTTTTTCTTTTCCAGAGCAATTTTCTTTCAGTATTTATCCCTGGTATGTAGGATACCTCCTCAATTGTAGACTAATATACTCCTTTTTCATACTAGACACAATTATATAATAGGGAGAGAAGTGTAGTTTTGAGAAAATGCTAAGTCAACAAGAACTACAACAACCACAGAGTGACCAACAGAGTCAAAGTAATTAGTGAAAAGAAGGAAATTATAAGTCAACATTTGTTCATTTATTGATTAACTCTTTAAGGCATGTTTATGGTGAGTTTACTATGTGACAGAAACTGTGTCTAATATTGCTTATATAAAGCCCAAAAAATTGTCTCTGCCACTAAGATGCTAATAGTCTATCTTAGTGAATTTGGACTGCTATAGTAAAAAATACCATAGATTAGGCAGCTTAAAACACAAACACATATTTGTCACAGTTTTAGAAGCTGGAAAGTCTAATATTAACGTCCCAGCAGATCTTGATGAGGGCCTGCTTCCTGGCTTGTAACCATCTCCAAATACCATCACATTGGGGATTAGGGTTTCACATCTAGATTTTGTTAGGGGAACGCAATGTGTAGTTCATGATACAATGGAGAAGAGGACATGCCAACAATTATAAAACTGTGTGCTAAATGCTACAAGGTATTCTGGAAAGCAACATATTGACTCAGTTTACTTCAAAAACAAACTCCTGAATTTGCCTAAAAGCATCAAAGAAGTCTACACAGATTAGGTAAGCTTTGATATGAACATGCAACATATAAAGGAGAGTTTGTTAGAAGCAAAAATGGACAAAGAGTATTGCATGCTGAGTTCAAAAGTAGAAGAGAGGTCCTTGTTGGATAGTCTGGTTATATAAAGTGCAAAGTGGGTAAAGTGGAAGGTAAAGATAGAATAGCTAAAAATAATATAAAATCATTAAGATATTTGAGAACTGTCCAGAAAATATTCAACCATGTAACTGTTCTCATTATAATGACAACAGTTAGATATTTTCAAGACAGTACATATACTGGGTGTGCCAACAAAATGTATATACATTTTAAGAGATGTTATCTATAGACAATGTAATGTAGAATTGTACACCTGGAAACAATGTAATTGATATCAATTAATGTCACCCCAATAAATTTAACAACAAAAAATAGAGATGTTATCTATGTATTACTTTTCAAAGTTAAATTGAATTATGGTAGCAATGTGTAGTATGATGTACATTCACAAGATTGCATTAATAAAACAAATGCTAGCATTATCATATAACAGGCAGGATAGTCAACAAAAATGAAGGAATTACCATTGTCATTTGAGAAGTACTGTTGTCATTTGAGAAGTACTAGACTATTTTGAAATGATATTTGGAATTTGAGAATGTTATGGAAATTCAGTGACATTGGAGGTGTGAGTATGCAACAGAACCCCCAACATGCCTAACAATTACACATATTTATGGTAAGTTTGAGATACACGGTAAACTGAAATGGTGTGTACAGTGATACAAGTGGACACTTTGGTCAATGTTGCTCAAGAAGTAGTTGCAGTAATCAGAAGTGTCTGGATGCTGATGGTAACCACTTTGACTACCTCTTGTAATTGCAGAAGTCAAACGTGACTTGTATTCATCTTTTGTTATTGGTATATATTGAGTATTGCAATTGTAATACTGTTTCTTTTTCTTTCTTAAAACGTGTATACATTTTTTGGCACTCCCTGTACGTGTGTGTAGATGATAAATGATGATAAATTATAGATAGATAGATGAGAGATGAGAGATGGTAGATAGATAGACAGATAGATCTCAAAATACATTATATTTAAAATTATAGAAAATATATGAAGTCACTGGCACCAAAATATCACTATCATTTTAGAATAATATTTATTCTGTCAATAGCATTTTTATTGCACAGGAACATGATAGAAAAGATAAGGTCCTAGTCAAAGGTTGTGAATTTGCTCTAGTAGCCTGAGCTGACTAATACAGAGCCTAAATCCAAGACTTAATTATAAAGGATAAATCTGTATCAGGGCATGCTTTTGGCAGGAATTGTTATTGAAATGCAGTTAGACAGGCAGACACCAGGGTCATTCAGTGTCAAGGGCATAGCAGATACAGAAATTTATCAGCAGCAAGGTAGATGGCAGACTGAGGCAGTGTCAGGAAGGAGCAGAATGAGCAGGTTGATATTTAGTAAATAAATGAAGTCAAAAGCCATTGCTGACTAGGACAGCTATGGAACCAGGATCAGGACATTAATAGAAATAGTTCTTATGGGTCCTGGTGCTCTGAATGACACTTTATCCAAAGATGTATGCTCTTTTATTTGTGACTCATCATGTTTCCTCACATTTTCTCCCTGTTTTCTCTTTGTTTGGTAAGGGGAAGAGAGGGAAGGAGTAAATTGAAGACCATGAGTTGGATCACCTCTGACATCATATATTATGAATGTGGTCTCAACTAGAAACTTTCTACTGTATGACTCCATCAGAAAACTTTAGAGGGCAAATAGTCTCCATCTTCGTCAGGCAGTCTTGAACTAAAGGCTACTCTTAGTAGGAAGATAGGGGAGCGTAACTTCCTGGGTCAAGAGGTTCTTATCAGCATAGAGCAATACTCTGAGAAGAGGGGCATCTCTGAACAAAGCAGCCAATACTCTGATGCTGAGATAGATGCTCTGGCCTGGTGAAGAGAACATGATGGGAGAGAGTAACTGTCACTATCATTTCTGCCATATCTCACATGACAAAAGGCACAGCAAATTATCTTCTTTTAGTCTCTCCAACCCCCCAGAAAAACTATATAAACTGGATGGCTTAAAAAGACAATTATTTCTTAAGGTTTTGGAGGCTGGGAAAGTCCAAGCTCAAGGTGCCGGCTGATTCAGTTCCTGGTAATAGTCATTTACCTAGTGTGCAAATGGCTATCTTCTTGTTTTGTCCTAACATGACAGAAAAAGAGAAATCTCTCTCTCCCTCTCTCTCTGTTTGTTTGTTTGTTTTGTTTTGTTTTGTTTTTTTTAAGGAGAAAGTAGAAATATATATATAAACTTGGAGAAGGATGAGAAAAATATGTATAGGAAATACTGGGAATTTTATCATTGCTACAGCCTGGGGGAGTGTAGAGATGAAACTGGAATGGTAAACATTGTATTTTAGGCTAAGGATGGGAAACATTAGAGATTTTCTGGCAGAGTAGTAAAAAAATCATATTGATTTATTAGAAAGATTAAACTAACAGCTGTGCCAAATGTGTTAAAAGGTGAGACCAGAGTTAGAAATATCTATCAGATGTCTGTTTCTGAAGTTCAATTAAGAGCTGATGAAAGCCCAGAAGGAAATCAAGAGTATTTTGTAGGCTACAATCATACAGAATTGATGCTTGAATAAATCTAGAAGATGACATGGAGAGAGAATACTATGGGTTTCTGGGAAGACACCTGGAAATGACTTTATATATTTTGCCTAGGAATGATCACACTGTTAGTCAGATAAACTTTATGCTTCAAATGACCATTATGATTTAGATAAACAATGAATGTAATGGCCATGAAAATTCAACCACAAGGAGCAAAATTAACTGACTGACCCAGTTACTCTGCTTTGAAATATTTTTTTTTCTGAGGCAACACCTCCCAAGTGCAGCTCTCAGCCAATTATGTGATACCACAGGTATACATATTAAGGTCAACTCATTCTTGAGAGATACAAGACTGCTCTGACAGACATCTCTGGCCTAAGCATAACCTAAAACTTTGCTGAGTTTTCATTGGACCATTTGACAATCTAGGACATTTTCATTCTACCTTCTTTCACTTTCTTTTTTACTTTGTATCAAATTTAAATCACAGTCTGATAATCTCTCTGAGCCTTCTCCTTTATTCTCATACAAATTTTCCCACCCTAATTTGGGAGCAGCTACTCCATTGTCTCTGTTTTTTTCTAAGAGGAAATAACAAGTAAACTTGATGGAACAAAGTACAACCCGGTCATTGCAGTGGATCTCTGGCTGTGGCACTCATCTCCCTCCTCCGCTGTCTATTCTACATTCCTTCTCCTATTACCAATACAGGTCTTGGTGGTTTGTGATCCAAACCTTCATACCTAAAGAGACAAAACATTTGATAGACATACCCTCTCTCAGTGTGGGGTTGCTCACGTGTTTATTCACAATTACTGTTGAACAAGGGAAGTTATCAGGATACACCTAAGTGGATCACCTGGGTTACACAAATATTCCTCCCAGTTCAACTTTATTGCCTGTTAACTGGGGTCAATTACCCCTGATAATGTGGTTATTCCTGTTTCTGCCTGTTTGTCCTTGGGCACAAAGCCCTTTAACTTGCAGTTAACTGTGGCTTTGGTGGTATCTCTTAGCAAAAGTTTTCCCCTTCCAGGGATCAGGACCTACAGCTGTAGAAACAGCGTTGTCAGGAGCAGAATCACAAAATCTCCCAGTGAGTCATTTTGAATGTTATAAATGTGAACATTTCTGCTTCTATACCTTGACTCTGGGTGTACGTGTTTTCCCTTTTAAGGGTATAGAACTGTATAGAAATCTCTGATTTAATAAATGTGCTGCATCCTAATAGAAGTTACCTCATTGTTTCAGAATGTTTACTTTGAGCTTGTGTTTTAGCTGCACCTTTAGAAGGCTATTCCTACATTCTTGACATTAGCTGTCATTATGCGACATGACACATAATATGACCAGTGAGTTCAATTGTCTTGAGCCTAATCCTTTAAATCCTCTGCTATAAAGTGGGTCCTGTGATCAGATGTATTGTGTGATGTTCTATGCTTGTATTATATATCAGGTATTCTGTAAGCACTGGATGCCTGATGTTGTTGACAAAACACACTATCAAAACAAGTCTTGATCCTTATAAGGACAATCTCTTGTCTAGGGTAAAAATGACATCATGTAGTCAATTTACTTTCATGTGTTCCTTTGGTTTTTTTCAAGGAATAGTGCCATATTGGTGGCTTAGCATTGGTCTCTATCCCGATGGGTTGGATATTCAAGACTAGCCAGGATTAGAGTGGCCTGGGTAAACTAGAGTCCATGTGGCCAGACCCATAGGTAATCTCAACCTCTGGCATCTGACCCATTGTTCATGTGCACATTGTGCTACTTTTACAAAGTAGCCTGGCTTACAAGAACTGGCTGAGAACATTTGTCTACTTGTGTGGTTGATCTTCTTCCATGGTGGATGGTTTCTGGCTGGCTTTAACACATGATACAAAATCTTCACACCTTATGCAAACTCTGATATGTTTGTTTATCTACATATGTCTACCCAAAACACGTAGGGCAGGAGGGTAAGACCATGGCAGCAAGGAGTGAAAGAGCTCCTTATAAAAATCCATTGATTATTAGAAGTAAATTGTCATTTTTATTGTGACAAACAAAGAAAAGGTTTTTTAATAACCTTGTGTCCGTGTCCAAATACTAGGAACTTTGAGATGCTGGTATAGAAAACTGAGTCAGGTTTTAGCATGAAGTTTGTATAATTTGAAGAAAAGGGGAAAGGAAGGTAGATTTCTAAGGAAAACAACAACATGAAATAACAAATGTTAAATTAGATGAAGTATAATTTCTTAGAATGACAAAAGAAATCTCAAATTACTGGGCCTTTGAAAATTTAGATGCTTTTATTCCTGAAAAATTTGAGGGCAATTTACAAAATTATTGCATTAAAAAATGTTTAAAGGAGAGAGTATATGCGACGTATGTACCTTTTGCTCAATTTTTTCTATGAACACAAAACTACTCTGAAAAATAAACTGTACTGAAAAATTGTTTTCTAATTATAAACTTGCTGTGCTTTTTAGCTAGGACATTATACTTTTCATGCATTTTAGGGCCCATAGAGCACAAGTTGGTATGTGAAAAGAATTTAAGATTTAGGATTCATTAGCTTTTCAATATCTACCCCTGAGGGGGTGAGACTCTGTCAGCACCATTCAACAGCTTCAGCACTCTCTCCTGGAAAGAAATGGATCTCACCCATTGGTTTATAAGTAACATTGCCCTTGTGATTTTCCTTCATCTTTGGAGACATTTTCTCTTTAAATTACTTTATACAGCCACCAAATTTTGGAGTTCTTCCAGATTTGGGCCTAGTCCTACTTCACTTCTTACTCTGTCCTCTCTTATTAAACATTCATATTGACATTTACTTTTCAGTTACCTTCTATGCTCAGATGACTCACAAATTACATCTCCAGAACAGAATTATATCTCTGAGCATCAGATCTGAATGTTCCCTAGATATCACTGAAATTACTCAATGTCATCCTCAAGTGAACATGCTCACAATAAAAAAATAATGCTTTGCACCCTTTCAAATCTAGTCACCTATAACATTGCCAATTTCAGATAATTTAATTTTCTTTCAGTGTATCTATAGAGTTACACAAGCCTGAAATCTTATAGTCATCGTTGAAATTCTCTTTTTCACTATCTTAATCCAAACTAAAAGAAACTTTGCAAATTGTATACCCCTGAATATGTCTCCATTCTATTTCTCTCTAACCTTCCCACAGCTTCCATAGGTAGTATCCTAACAGCCACCATACAATCCTAATAGCCTCCATCATAGTAACCTCTTATCCAGTGCACCGTCACTTGTTCTTGCCCTCCTCTTATCAAATCTACACACAGAGGCCAGAGCAATCATTTAAAAATGCAAATCATGTATTTGGCTTCAGTCTGTTCAATGTGTCTCTATTGCTCATAAGATAGAAAATAAATTATTTAGCAATGTTTACAAAGCTGTAATAGTCTGGCCCTAACCCTCAAACCTCATTTCGCAGTGCTCTCCTTTACTTGGTCTCCCTATGCTACAGTGTTTTTATCTGGGTTCATCACACACACCATGTACCTTTCTGTCACATACTTTGCAAGTGCCAGGACAGTTTCTTCTTTCCCCAGGTAACTTCTAATCATCCTTAGTATTTCAGTTCAATTACCCTATCCTAAGAAAATACTAAGAAAATAATAAGAGCCTTCTTAATTAGCTCTTATTATTACCTATTAAC